>JAOTRH010164650.1:0-12684 GCA_034768845.1 Heliamphora exappendiculata
CACCCAAAAATAAACAAGAAGAAGAAGAAGAAGAAGAAGAAGAAGAAGAAGAAGAAGAAGAAGAAGAAGAAGAAGCTAACTAGCCAAGTAATGGACAAACCTTCTCCAATTCCAAAGTTCTCAGTAAATCAGAATCCGAAGGCCCTGCAGTAGATATTGACCTCGTAACACCGTACTGCTTCGGCGAAGGAACAACCCTCAAACCCCCAGAACTCATCGTTTTAGACACTACCAAAATTCCCAAAATTAACCGCAAAGAAAACCCCTCAAGATCAATAGATGCTCAACATTCAACTTCGAGTACTTCCGCCATTAGATCTTCAGCGTCGAATCAAATCAAAACAAAACCTAGATCGTCCATACGGGAACACACGAAACCCTAAACCGCCAGGAAACCCCACGCGTGAAAAATCAAACCTTCAAAACCGAACTTCAATGGGATTCAAGACCAAAATAGCGGAACTCATACCCGATTCACCGCCGCGATTATTCTTTCTTCTTGCAGAGAAATCAACCAAATCGAGAATCGAAGCCCAAGAATTAAACACCAGAGGTGTTGTGGTGATCTTAAACAGAACGGAGACGAGATTTATAAAACCCTAACCAACGATTAACGCGTCGTCGGGGAGAGAAAGCGAGAGAAACGCGTCCACGCAAGTCTTCGAGTCCGAACCGGAGATGATCTTCTTGTTTGTTTGCAGATATTTGGATTCAGACCGATCGAGCGGCAATTGGCAACGATCTGGGGACTAGGGATATTTTAGTAACCTCACCTAATTTGGAAGGAAACTAACTAGCTGGATATCAAGTATTTAGCCACGTGGCAGTCTTGGGAGGAGCGTTCCCACTCGTTGACATCAAAAGTTTAGGTCACCTACGATTTTCCTAAATATATGTATCGTTCGACCAATGGTAATAATATTATGTTTCTTATTTCGGTTCTGCTCTGTTTGATTGGTTTATTTAGGCAATGAATCTATGGTTTCCTATTTAGTCTCCGTTTGGGTTTTTTTTTTTCTTCAAATTTTTTAACTTAAAATTTTTAAAAAAACCAAAAAATTGAGGTTAATTACATTTTTTCTCACTTTTTTTATATAATTTAATATTTATTTTTTTACAAAAAAATTAAAAAACATAAAAATTACTAAAAAAACACTCATCCATACACATGCTTAATTTGGGAAAATTATTATATACTCCTTACTTCACAAACCAGAATATTTCACCTGCAAATGTTCTCATCTCGTTTTCGATGTAATTTCGATTTCATTTGTAATTTGTTCTCACCTCGCTTGAGAATGTAATTTCGGCTTGATTCGGTTTATGCAATTTCGATTTCATTTGTAATTTGTTCTCACCTCGCTTGAGAATGTAATTTCGGCTTGATTCGGTCTATGTAATTTCGATTTCATTTGTAATTTGTTCTCACCTCGCTTGAGAATGTAATTTCGGCTTGATCCGGTCTGATTTGGACTGCGAGTCAAAATTTATTGGGTTAAAAATTTTTTAGAAAAATAAATTTTCAAATTTTTGGTTTTATTTTTAAAATTGCTTTCATATATGACTTTGTGTGTTTTTATATTTATTTTAGTATATAAATTAATTTATTATCAGTATTTTGTAATTGATTCTATATATAATATTTTAATTATTTCCCTAATTGAATAAATGATTGTTTATTATAAATTTACATTTGTAAACTAGTTTATAACTTAATAAACACTGTTATAAATTTTTAATTATCATCATTTTTTATTGTTATTTAATTTTAATAAACAACGGTATAAGTGCAACATATAAATTTTATTATTCAATGAAAAGTGATATTATTTACATTACAAGTTTATAATTTTTTTTTAAAAAAGTAAAAAGATTATATCATTATAGATCAAGTATGTTCTAATTAGGTTAGCACCTGCAAATCTATCAATTATTTATATTATTTCCCTCTTAAACTAAGAAGATTACATCTAAACAAATAAAATTTAAAATTATGAATTAATTTAAAGCATTCAAAATTACAAATTTAGTCTAAACCAAGTAATTCTTTAGAACTTTTAAAGATAATAGTATCCAAATGTCCCTCAAAATCTTGTTTTCTCATTCAAATCTAATTGTCATGTGTACATTGTATTATAAGTGAATATTAATATTTCCACTGTCTTCGGTTTAAGTTTTTACTTAGATTTATTGGTGACCCATCTACTTGCATTACATTTTGTTTAAAAAGTAATTTAAAAAATATAAACTATTAGTATATCATGAGTTATCGTGAATAATACTAATTACGACGACTTGTGTTATTTTTAATATTTTAAAATATTAAAATTATTTTTGTCTATAAAATCGTGAATGTGTAAATAGCATTAGAGTTTTGAAAAATAAAATTATCTTGGTATTCACTAAATCTTTTAACTTTTACTTTTAAGAAAATACAATCATTCCAGATGAAGTGACAGAAATAGTGTTTGTTTCCTATTTTGTTAGAGTATATTTTGCTTATATTCGACATATAACTTTTTTAATGTATTTTGGATGAGTTCAAATTATTCTTAGTTATTATAATTTTTATCTAACAAACATTTTAAATCAAAATATTTATTGAATTTAGATTTCATATTATTAATTATATCAAAATTTCTAAAATTTTATAAATACTCCATAAAAGGTTGCATTATTTATTCTAAGTTGGTAAAAAATAAGCGGAATAGTATGAGCATAAATATAAAAACATAATTTAGTTGATACATCAAAATTTTTTTAAATTTTCTTATATAAATTTACATTACCCCAATCTTGACTAGTTGATAAATAAATATTATTTATTTATTGTGTTTTAAAAAATATAATTTTTGCTACTCGTAATATATTATATATAGTATTCCATCTAATTTATGTATCGAATGGTAATTTCTTAACTTTTAAACCCTTTTTAATACATATTTTTCTATAAATGTCTACTATTTTAGCATCACTATTAATTATTCTTATGATTTTTCTAATTTTATCACCTAATTCATAATATTCGTTAAGTCTTTTATTGATAATTAAATTTAATACATGCACGAAACAACAAGTATGAAATAATTCTCCAAACAAAGTAAGTTGTAAATTACGTTTAAAATTTGAACACATTCATTATAATAAGTATTATTTAAATTAATAAAAAATATTTTGTGCTCTTATTTGTATACATAAAAGCAATCGGTGTAAGAAAGCTCTATAAGTTTAAATAATATAATTATTTTATTTAAATTTCATTTGTTGTTTTGTTTGTTTCCCTTATCAAATATAATTTTCAAGTGTTACTAAAAAAACAAAAACTAATACAGCGTTAAAAGGCTCTATTTTGTTTCAACGTAAAAAAAATTTTAGTAAAATATTTTATCTATTTTTATTGCTCAATTAAAAAAATTAAGTAAAATATTTTTTAAGTAAAATGCTTTACATCATAAAATGAAATTATTATTATTTAAATAAATGAAATTTTTTTAGGTAGGTCCTACTTTAATAAGTCAAGTTCACTTAAGTCCTATTACAAATTTTATGCTCAACTCAGTCCCATTCAGTAATTACATTCCTAAAATGCCCATAATTCTCAACATCTTTTCATTTGCACGAATACAAAACACTCAAACGGCTCTTACAAAGTCGACGGTGACCCCACTAGCACTGTCATCGGCCACTGCCGTCTTACATATGGGGCTCTTCGTCCATCTTTCCGTCTTTCTTTCTCTAGCTTCTACCGCCGTCTCACAGGGATTCAAAATGAGAATATTCCTAGCGTCAATGGCGCAACCAAATCTGGTTCAAAATGAGAATATTCACAGCGGCAATGGCGTGGTGGTATCGACGCAACCAGATCTAGTTCAAAAAATGAGAATATTCACAGCGACAATGGCCAGATCTAGTTCAAAAAATGAGAATATTCACAGCGACAATGGCGCAACCAGGTCTGGTTGCTTGTTCATTAGATCTGAGAAGAGCGGTGGAGCGGTGGAGCGGTGGAGCGGTGGAGTAGTAGAGCGGCGACGGCACAAGGCCGGAGCGGTGACGGAGCCTTGAGTTGCGACGGCGCAAGGGATCGGCGCCAACGACGCGATAGTGAGCGGCGACAGTTCGTGTGACAGCAACAGCGAGGGACTACAGCGAGGGACGACGGCGGTGACGGAGCGAGGAGCAACGACGGCGCAAGGGTTCGGCGCCAACGAAGCGAGGGTGAGTTGCGACAGTAATGGCGATGGACGACAGCGAGGGACTATGGCAAGGGACGACGGCGAGGACGGTGAGTGACGACGGTGACAAATCTGGTTGTGAGGCTACAAGAGGGAGGAAGACAGTGTGAGAGGGGCTGAGTAATGTAGGAATGTATATTTATTATGATTGAGGGTATAATAGGCTTTTAAAATTTAAGATTTTTAAAATAGAATCTCATAGAAAAGTGATATAATGAATGGGACTCTTCTACAAAATATTTCTGAAAGTAGGACACAACTCCAATTAACTCTAAATAAATTGATAAGTTGTTTTTTATTTTTTTAATAGATGTGTCTTGAATCTGATCTTTTTCAAATTTGTACATCTTTTGTATCGATTTTTAAAATGAAGACACACAAGCCAATATTGGTGGTGACTACTGTTTTGTATAACTTTTTTTAAAGCTTTTTTTTTAATTTGACTTTTTTTTTGTCTTTAGTGAAATATTTTACGTTAATTCAAATAATTATACTTTTTAGATTTCTTTCGCTACGAGAAACTAAAAAAGTAAAAAAATAACCATTTTTTTTAAAAAGTAAAAAAGCTTTAAAAAGCCACTTTTAGGCTTTTTTTTGTATTTAGTAATTTTTTTACATTAGTTTGAGTAATGATATTTTTTAAATTTCTCTCGTTACAGGACTAAAAAACAAAAAAAAGACTAAACAAGTAAAAAAAAGACTAAAAAACAAAAAAAAACATATATGACAGAAAAAAGCCTTAAGAAAGCCACTTTAGGCCTTTTAAAGGTTTTTTTTTATTTTTACTAAAAAAATTTTAACTTAGTCAAAATGACTATATTTTTAGATTTATTTTATCATAATGAATTAAAAAAGTTAAAAATCTAGACAAAAAAATAATAAAATTAAAAAAAAAAAATGAAAAAGTCACAAAAAAATCACAAGAAAAGCTTAGTCCAAATAGTAACGAAACTCTAGAAGACATCGGATCGGATCCAGATAGTTTTCATAGCTTTGTTGTGAAAAAAATGCTTCATTTTAATAATAAAAAATTTTATTTTTAAAAATATTTTTCACGTGTTAACCGAATAGTAATAAAATAAAAAATAAAAAAAATTTATATTAAAATAAATGGAGCCTAACTGACTTTGAAATTTAGGCATGGACCAATATACCTGATATTCCTGTCTCTTTTTTAATTCACTGAAGATTTTTTTATTATATGAAAATTGAATATTTTAAAATATAATTTAACAGTGATGCCTTCTTTCTGGGCTTTTTTGGTGGGTTAGGTATCATTGAACTAACGTTCTTGAATGGTATAGAGACGTTCAAGAAATTATGAGCAACTCTTTATGTAGTTGTTGGCTTGTTGCCAAAAGATTACATAAATTAATAATTATTAATGACCAGATTTCCTAGATTAATAGAATTTAACTCAGTTATGCAGATTTCTATGCAATTTAAGTTTACATAGGTCTTGATAGACAATTTTGGGTTATTTTATTTTATTTTATTTTTGATATAAAGAAAAAAAAAACCAGAGCGGTCTATTTGGAAAAAAAATAAAAATAAAAATAAAAAATTAAATCAAAATACAAGTTTTTAAAATATTTTATTCAAACTCTCATTACTTTTAAAATATAATAATACTTTTTATTCATAATTTATTTACTGCCACTACCAACTACATATAATTGTTAATATTAAATATATAAAAATATAAAATTATCCACTTTGAACAGAAAGTAAAAAAACTACCTTTAACTCAAAAACTAATTTAAAAAAAGTTAACTTAAAAGTTAAGTTATCAAAGAATCTACTTTAAACTCAATTTAACTTTTTGACTAAAAATACAAAAAAATAAAAAAAAAATAGCTTTAACCTAGTTTCCAATCGAGGCCTAACACTTAAATGAGCATATATTTTGAATTTCTATAATCACAAGGAACTGAAAAAATAAAAAATTTGAACAAAAAATTTAAAAACAATTCAAAAAAGAACCCAAAAAAAATTGAAAAAAAAAAAAACTTAAACCAAACAAGGTTTTAAAAAATGTATTAGGTTTGACTTGTTTGTCATTAGATCTTATATTAAAGGAGTTCCAATGGAGTCAATCACTAGCTGAATAGAGAACTTTTTATGCAAAATAAACCAATAGATTTGAGTTGGAGTGAATATCAAGAAATTAACAAGTTTTAACCATGGTCATTTTAACTATTACTCATTGGGAGTGGGTGAATAGTAGGGTAATGAAGGTAATTTTCTTTTTAAATATAGAACTTATTAGTACTTTTGAATATATATATTATTCCTCACTTAATAGATGACCTTTAACATATTTCTTTTAACAAAAATGAATGCAAGTCTTGAATATTGTGATTTTACATGTAATAAGTCATTGTTTGGCCTTTTTTTTTTCATAAAGACTTTTTAAAAAGTTTACTTCTTTGACCTCTTACTATAATTAATTATTTTTTTACATCTTTTCATATATATATTTTTTTACGAAAAAGGTAATTTTGGCAATATTTCTAATTTACAAAGTTATATAAAGATTAATCCCATCTAATAAATTTTAATAAATTTAGTTCAAATGCAGTGTAATATTCTCAAATTGCCTTTAACATTGTCTGAAACAATTTTTTTTCAACTCTGCCGCCGAATATTTTTTCTTTTGCGCCGACGCCAACCACTTCTTTTTCGACAATCTCCTCATTCTTTTTTGGCACCAATCTCTTCGTTCCTCTAAAACTTTAACTCTTTGTTCCTATAAAACTCTAACCCTCCTTCGAAGGATTAGAGTTCTAGAAGAAGGAAAATAAGAATGCAGTTCTCCTTTTTTTCTATTTAACTAAGAAATTTACCAAGATAATATTTTGGAGAAATTTCTCATTCCATTTATCTAGAAAAAAATTCAGTTTAATTTTTTTCAAGAAAATCTCTCAACATTTAATTGAGAAAGAGAATTTAACTAAAGAATTTCTCAGCTTAAGATTTTTGAAGAATTTTCACGAGAAAATTAAACTGATAAATTTGTCAGTTACAAAAAAAAATTCTTGGGAGGGAGGACAATGAAGATGGCGATGTGACCAGATCTGGTTGACGACGATTGGTGGCCAAATTTGTGTACGAGTGGTCGGCAGTGGCTAGATCTATACGTGAGTGGTCGACAGTGGTCAGACCTGAAATCGGTGGTTGGTTTTGATGGAAGAGTGGCCAATGGTGGTCAACGGTAATGAAGGAGTGGCCAACGGTGGTCGACGCCGAGGGAAGAGTGGTCGACGATGGTTTTCGAAGGTTGCACAACTCCCACAACCCCACAATTAGCTCCCGAATCATCGTGTTCAGCCCAAGGCATAGCCCCCTGCATGTCACGACGACAGCGTAAAAAATTGTAACCACCGTTAACGTTAGACTCTTTCAAGTCATCCCCATAATCTTTCATCTCCTCTCTCTCTCTCTCTCTCTCTCTCTCTCTCTCTCTATATATATATATATATATATATAAAAGATCTCCTTCTTTGGGCTCGCACGGTGGTAGGCGATGTGGGGGAGGCGAAAAGAGAAAGTCATGAGATAGGAGTGTAGGATGATGCCGGAGAGAGAGAGAGAGAGAGGGATCAAACACTGTAAATGCACATAGAGTAGGGATAAAAGTGTTCATTATTTTATTAAAAAACTAGGGACTGATCCATACCTAAAAGCACTTTTACTATTTTTTTTAGATTACTCGTGAATTTTAATAATTTTCCTAAAGCAACAAAAAGAACAATAGAAAGAAATTAGAGAGAGAATGAAGATCTAGACTTTTAATGATTTTTAAAAAAAATATTATGTGTTAATTTTTTTTTAAAAATTGACAAAATTTCTCCTTATTTTTCGGATAATTCAACGGTTTAACCGTTTATAAAATAACCTATAATAAAAGCAATCAACGAAATATATACAAGTTCTGCTAGATCCTAACCAAAAACCACAACTCAATTATATATTATAGTCTATCAACCACTGAACAAAGCATGAAATGAATTTATTCAACACAAAAAAAATTGAAGATGAAGACGAAAGAGTACAGTAAAGTGTCATACAAAATTTCCTAATATAAATAGATATAGTTCAAAAATAAAAAGTATACGTTTATCAAATGAACTAAATGCAATATAGCAAATCACTACCAATGGACTTGAAGAAAAATATGTATGTCAATACTTATTTGGAATCTTTAAAGAAGAAATCAATTTTTTCTTGAATACCTGAAGTGAAAAGCAAATATCAACAGATTTGCTCTTGATATTAGAATGTGTTATCTATAAAAAAACAGCCTCATCTCATTTAATCCGTAATAAAGACCCCATGGCCTTGAGAAACAACCAGCTGTATTTTCTTCCCTCTTAAACACGTGAGAATGTAGACTATATAAGTATCAAATATCATGATTGCTCAAACTGGTTAGCAAAAGAAGAAACCTACTGTTTTTATCAATTTCGGCAGTAGGTACATACAACCTTGCTGCAAAAGGCTTAGCTGGCAATATAACCCTGTCCAAGCTTATGCTTGAAACCTGCAATACAATGTTATAGCTATAAATGCGATGCCATATATCAACATTAACCTAATATTGTAGAGATTTAAATGTGATTATATACAGACCCTAAAAGAATGTTGCTCAAAAAGAACAATTGTTAGAAAATAACATTAACAGCGAGTGCGAAGTTAGGACATCATCAAGAATCTAATAACAAAAAATTGAGAGAACAAAAAAATAATAACTTGAAATTCATATATAACAATTGCATGAAATATTAACTTGAAACTTGACACAAAAAAAAGCACATCCTTCTAGCTTAACAATGCAACTAAATGCACAATAAACTTGATTTTGTGAATGCCACATTCTTCTAACTTAAGAATTAAAACCAATTAAGACCAGATACATTGACGTGGAGGAGAAATTGGTTCTTCAATTTATTTGGAACTCCAAATATCTATTGATTAATTCGATATCATTTTTAAATACCAAAAACAACTAAACCAATGCGTGTATAAATCACAAATTGTGTGTACAAAGCAATCAATCAATAACATCCTTGCAAACGCGTCAGAATGAATGCTATAATTTTGTAAATGCCACACCCGTCTAGCTTAAGAATGAATGTCATAATTTTGCATATCAAACAATCTTACAAATCTAGTTTTGGCTTCTTAATTACTTTCAAAACCTAGAAAAGAAAAAGAAAAAGAAAAAAATAAAACAAGTATGAAACAACTAATAGTAAAAATCAAAATCAACAAATAGAATTTAACTTGAGTAATAAAATGGAACCAAATACCAAAATAAATCCAATTATGAGGTAGGGGTTCAAGGGTGTGACTGGTTTGTTTTCTTCAAGCTATTGAAGCATGTTTAGACAATATCTTCATTGGCAACTTTGGATAACCCCAATCTACTTAAAATGTTACATTCATAATTTTCTTGAACCTATAAAAGTAGTCATAATTTTAAAAGCGCAATTTTTCTTAAGAAGCAAATAAAAAAAAAGTAGTCATTGAGAAAAAACAAACAAACATTGGTAGTAAAGCAAATGGATTTCCCAATTCGTTAGACACCTTCAAAAATCTCGTCTTCAAGTTAACTAAATTTGAAAACACAGACGATAGTCAATTTGATTGTCGATATGCCGAACGAAATTGAAAAAAATTCACAAACTTGAATGAACATGTAATAAAACTACACCAACAAAATATTGTTTAAAAGCTTATAGATATAGAACTAGCAAAATAACTCTTACTACGAAAGTTTAAAAAGTTATTTCTTAGATTTGAACTACTAAGAAAAAAAAAAAATCCAAGCCTACAATAGAAGCCCAATGTAATCATTCGGTTCACTGCCAACAATAATTAAAACCAAAGTAATCAAAAGCATCCAACGATAACATATAAATGAAATATTAAACTCAAAAAATTATTAACTAAGTTAACCAAAATTTTGTCCAAATTAGAAGCCCAATGATAACCAATGGATTTTGACCGAGCTGATGAGTTACAACTATGAAACTTGCCATGATAAAAACTTACAGCTCAACTTTCAACAATAAGCATTACTTGATAAAATATGAATATGGCATCAATCTCTCTCTCAAAAAATGTAATGAAAACATAAAATTAAAATCAAATTGAATGTTATGTTTATTTTTTGAAGGGAGATACCACCTCTGAATAAAGACAATTGAGAAAACAAAAAGTTCCTATCTAAAGCTAAAAGACCAATAATAACTTAAAGAGAAATACTTGACAATAACTTGTAAGGCACCCTACTTCATAAAAAATAAGAGGCTTTAGCAAATCAAACCATACCTCTTTGATCAAAAGTTAATCTAACAAAAGAATGATCAAGTCTATTCCCTGCACTTATGTTCATACTTCAAGTTTAATATCTAATACAAATAAATCAAGCAAAAAATTAATTCATAAAGCCAAATTAATTATTTATTGTTTCTTTTTAAAAGTGAAATTGTTTTAAATCTCACAATTAAAAACCATGCAACAACAACAAATAAAAAACGATGGGTTCACAATTCTAGAAATAGTATTATTCTTAAATACATAAAATCATGCATGTTCAAATTCTAACGTTATGAATGGGATGCTTAATGTAACCTTATGAACCCCAT
Organism: Heliamphora exappendiculata; assembly: GCA_034768845.1. Classification (NCBI taxonomy): domain Eukaryota; kingdom Viridiplantae; phylum Streptophyta; class Magnoliopsida; order Ericales; family Sarraceniaceae; genus Heliamphora; species Heliamphora exappendiculata. The sequence continues at coordinate 10,889 of JAOTRH010164650.1, forward strand.
CTATCTTGAAAAATAAAATAAATATATTAAAAAATATACATATTTTTTGTGTCCCAGTACCTTTCATATAATAATTAGATAAATTTAACAATTATACATATACCCACAGTAGACATACACTTGTACACAAATTCATGTAACATAGGCGATGTTAACTATATTTTGAATCATGAGTTTATCAAAGTAAAACGGTGGGGAAATCAAACAATAAGACTTTTTATTTTGTATTATTTTCACTTCATATTTCTCTTTGATTCTATTAAGTCCGTCCACAAATTTGATCTTAATACGACCTTAATTTAGGTGATAATCCACCTGATCTTTTTTAACTTATTTTTGTCGTGTTACCAGCTAATTAAATTAAATATTTGATATTACATATGAGGGTAGGATAATGAGATTATATATTTGATCCAAGGCATTAAGGCCTTCTTTGGCATAAGCTTTTAAACCATTTTATTTTTCAAAAATATATTTCTTACCTTTTCAATTCGCTTGACAAAATTTTACCAAAACCGTTTTTGTTGCTTATAGTGGATATTATCCAAAATTAAATCAATAATTTTTAATTAATTTTTAGGTGACTCTAGAGTTAATAGTCAAATAGAGTTCATGGCATAATAACATCCTAGCAAAAGTCCACTTGCCTACAAACACATTTCAACATAATTTGATTAAAATACTAACTTTGGAAAACAATTAAGAATTAAAAAACAACAATTAAAAGCAATAAGATACTAAAAACTCAATACAATCACAACTTTGAAGAATTCATTAAAACAACAATTAGAAGAGGGTTATATTAGGATGAGAATCAATGTTCAAATGCTTTGTTTCAATTTGTAATCGCATCAAGAACTTGAGGAAACTCATCTGCTTATGTATCGTCTAAGCTACGATTCGATATACGGGAACATATTTTTAATGAAAAACAGCTGAGTATTGTTAGAAAAGAGAGAAAGAATACAGGCAAGCGCGTTTCACATTGTGAGATGTGCACGCGTATTTATTAAGTACCGAAGACATACAATAGATACTGTGGACATCCTCACAGGATATTATTAATACTAAATATATTTAACACCCATTCTCAAGTTAGAACATAGATATCAATCATGTCCAACTTATTACAAATGTAGTGAACATGGCCCAGGCAGCGCCTTAGTGAACACGTCAGCCAACTGTTCACCAGATCGAACAAAGCAAAAATTAATAGTGCATTCTTATACTGTTGGCGGATGAAATGACAATCGATCTCGATGTGCTTAATCCGCTCATGAAACACTGGATTAGTAGCGATGTAGACAGCAGACTTATTGTCACACCACAACTTGGTAAGACCCATAGACGGTTTGTCTAATTCAGTGAGAAACTGTCGAACTCACATGATTTCGGATGTTGCCAATGCCATAGGCCTGTATTCCGCCTCAGCACTGGATCTCGACACCACATCTTGCTTGTTGCTCTTCCACAATACCAGGTTCCCACCTACAAAAGCAGAGAACCCTGATGTGGATCTTCTATCAATTGGACATCCTGCTCAGTCTGCATCAGAATAGCCCTTAGTATGCGAATGACTCAAATCATAAAACTGTAGACCCATCTCTGGGTTGCTGTTGAGATACCGGAGAATACGAACCACTGCATTCCAGTGGGGAGTACGAGAATCAGACATGAATTCACTCACAACGCTGACTGGATAGGGAATGTCTGGTCTAATCATGGTAGTCAAATAATTAAGTTTTCCCACCATTCGTCGATACCTGTCGGGATGAGGAAACACATCACCTTCACCA
>JAOTRH010164661.1:0-12683 GCA_034768845.1 Heliamphora exappendiculata
TTGTAAAATTATATTACCATTTATTTATATTTCAACAAATGTGATATACTCTCAAAGATATTAATGTCTAATTAATTTAATTTTTTATAAAAATAATCTACTTAATAAATATTACATAATAAATAATTTCGACCATAAAAATATATAAAAAGGATCAAAATAATAAATTAATTGCATCCGAAGTAAAAAATACTGAGAACATTCTCAATGTAAAAAACAGTGAGAATATTCTCAGTATCAACAAACTGTGATAACATTGTTATTGGTGTGTGTGTGTGAACATTTTAACTGGTTCAGTTTCTCAGGCTTCGTCGCTTGTTTACAAAGTAATTCTCTGATTTAGTTTTTGTTGACTTGATTTTATGTTTGTGTAGACAATTATTAGGTCAAACGGTCCAGAATCATCTTCATAAAAGTATCGAGTTAATGTTTTTCGAGAATTATCAAAGCGCATATATGTTTGCGCCCGCTCCTATTTTCGTTTCGATTTCTTTTGGGCTGCAAATCAATTCTTATTTTTCTTTACAAATATTCGAACCATTACACGTTGGTTCAGTTTTTTTTATTATTTATTTATCATATGAAAATCTCAATCCAAGATTATCCCACTTTAAAAAGTTCACTAAAGATAAAAAAAAATTGTTATAAAAATTTTAAAGTGACTATTTTCTAAAATAAGTAACAAAAAAAAAAAAAGAGATAAAATTTTTCATATTTTGTATTAATCTTTTAATTTTTGGAGGTAATAAAAAATTTTAAAAAAAAATTTTAAAAATTCAAAATTCAATCCAAGTCATGCTCAAGATTTCAATTCAAAAGGTTATTCTTTTCCGTCAAATTTTTAGGTAAAAAGTTTCGGTAAGACTAGCAATTCTCTTAGAGTTATACCAAATGAATGTGAAATTTATATATTGAAATGGGAGTTTTGATGAAGAAGTTTATTTGGATCAACTTTAAAAAATTTAAATTAAAGAAAATGAACACTTGGCTTGTAAACTTAAAAAGTCAATATATGAGCTAAAACAAGTCTCTGAAAATGATATCTTAAGTTTAATGATATTACTAGTTCATTTGGATTTAAATAAAAATTTGTTAATTGATGTATATATTTAAATGTTAGTGGGAACAAATTTATATTTTTTATTTTGTATGCTGATGTTATATTGTTTTGCGAGTAGTTGGTCCTGATTTATTACATAAAATCAAGAAGTTTTTCTAAAAATTTTTTGAAATAAAATATATGAGTAAGGCAACCTACCTAATAAGAATAGAAATATTGAAGAATAGATTGCGTGGATTGTAGGAATTGTTTTATAAAGCATATATTAAAAGAATTTTAGAGAGATTCTGTATGGAAAAAGTGTTAATTTATTGATGCTCCTATTTAGAAAGGGATTAAATTTAGTTTAATGCAATGCCTATAAATGAATTGAAATGTAAAGAAATAAAAATAATTTTTTATGCATCTGCAATAGAAAGCTTAATGTATGCACAAATTTTTACCAGATCAAACATTATTTTTGTTGTTGGTAAGCTAGGTATATACCAAAGTAATTCTAAAAATTGATCATTAAAAAACTACAAAGAAAGCAACGAGACACTTACAAGGTATAAAAGATTATATGTTCACATTTAAAAGGTTTGATAATCTTAAAGTGACTGGCTACTTAGATTCAAAATTTCTTAGATGCGTTGATAGTAAAAAGTTCATTTTTGAATATTTATTCTAATTATGTGGAGAAGAAGTATCCTTAAAAAGTGCTAAAAAACTATTATCGCTTTTATCGATTGTAGTTATGCAACTTTATCTCAAAACTTGGGGTACTAGACTATATAGCCAAGTAATTGAGAATTTATTGTGATAATTTTGCAATTATTTTTTTTTCTAAAATTGATAAATATTCGAAGGGTGCTAAATACATGGAATTGAACTATTTTGCAATTAAAGAAGAAGTTTAAAAACAAACAGTATCAGTAAAACTCATAAGCACACAATTTTATAATCGCAGATCCATTAACAAATGAGTTGCCACTAAAGACATTTAAGGAACATGCTAAATGAATGGGTAATAAATGTAACCCATAATGATTGATTTTATTTGGACTGTTTTATATATATTTGTTATGTTATTTGACACATTAAGATTTTGATTAAATATGTTTATAATATTTCTTGTTTTTTTTTTCTTATGAGTGCCTACATGTACGAGGATGATAAGTAATAACAAGAATATTATTTAATATAAGACATTATTGTAGTTAAATATGTTATTTAATGTTGTGGCACATGGAATATTATTTAATACGTTAGTGATTTGTTTAATAACACCATGATGGTGGCCAAATCGAAACATGGCTAAATACAATTTTATTGTGAATGTTATTGAACTAGTTATTACTTAGTTCTTAAAAGCATTCAATTATTTAATTTTAATAATTTAAAAATAAAATAAAAAGTAATATTAACAAGTTGATAAGTAGTTAATTAGCCAATTTTAAGGTATTTAATAAAAAAATATGATTTTATTAGTTTTGTTAATTTATATGAATAAGAAATAAAGAAGACAATAAAAATAAAAGATATTTTTTATTGTATTAGTAAAAGAAAATGTAATATCAATAATTTTTTTATATTTTATATAGAAGAATATGAGAGATGAGAAAAAATAAAATAGAAGGCTAAAATTGTCTCATTCTAATGATTGAATTTTTGACACCTATATAAATATTACATCAAATTGTTTTATCTTGTTATATAAATATTTAATTTTAGTCATTTAAGAGCGTAACTAAAATGTAACATCTATAATTTGATAATTATTTAATCAACAATTTAAGGGGCTCGATTAAGAATATGATTTTATTATTTTGTTAATTTATGAAAGTAAAAAAAAAAGAAAAGATAAAAGTATATGTAATATCAATAAATATTTTTTTACTTGTTTACATAAAAAAAAATACATACAAGAGAAAACAAAATGCAAAGTTAAAATTGTCTCATTTTAATAGTTGAATTGTTAATACATATAAATGTCACGTCTAAGTTATTTTATATTGGTATATAGATTAAGTTATAATATAACTTATTATATGTGGGAGAATGCAATTATTATTATTATTTTTACTAATAATGGCCTCAATGATGGATTTAAACATTCACTATGGAAGGATGGGGCTTGCTTAGTGATTAGTGATGGAGTTCTTAGTAAATGCATATAGATATAACCGGACTTAAGAGGGTAAATGAAGGCAACTATCTCTTCAAAATTTTAAAAAAATTTGTTATTATAATAGTATTAATTTAAAATATTTTATAATTATATAACTTCGTCACTCTAAATTTTTTTTAAAAATTTAATATATATTTTTATTTATTTTAAATTAAAAATCTGTATTCGTCGACCATGCATATAGAGTGATGCATTTTGTTTAATGTTATGTCTTCATTTGAAGATGATGGAATGAATTTAGGTACAACTATGAAGATGATGGAATGAATTTAGGTACAACTGTAATAAGATAAGATTAGGTAATTTCTTGTCAATAAGTGAAATATATATTTAGTTTTTTCATCGGTAAAAGTTAGGTTATACAGAAAAATTAAAAGATCAAAAGGGAGACTAAGCTCAAAATGTTCAGTAATTTTAGCATTATATTATGTATTTGTAAAAATTATGATAATTCCAAATCTTGAATTAATGGATGGTGCCAATCATCTAACACCAATAAATTATTTTACATTTTTGACATTTTTTAGTTAAAAATTTAAAAAATCATAATAGTTCGTTTGTTTACAAATTAATAAAAATTATATTTAAATTTTCACGGCATTTTAAAAATTAATAATATATCTACTTAATAATCTATTTAGTACCAATGTTAATTATATATAATTGTTATAGTTAGTTATATAAAAAAATAATATTATCTAATTTAATTAAAAAGTAAAAGCCCACTTTTTATCCAACCAACAAATTAAAAAAAACTAATTTAGGGACTGATTGGTAAAATAAGTTTTTTTTAGTAGTTTTTTTGGCTAAAAAAACTAAGATAGCTCAGTTAGCAAAAATCTTTAAAAATAAAAAATCAAATTAAAACATTAGTTTCTATGATACTCAATTCAAGCTTACATTGTATCTTAAAATACAACTTGATAACTTATTTTCTATTAATGTGAACTATATATAATTATTATAATCAACTATGTAAAAGAATAATATCTCTAATTTAAGTAAAAATTAAAAAAAAACTAATTTATAAAAGAGAGCTTAAAAACTAATTTATAAAAAATTAATTTTTACCAAATCAATCAATTTTAAAAAAGAGAACTTAAAAACTAATTTAAGCTTAGTTTGAGCTTAATTTAACATTTTTAGCTGAAAATACAAAAAAAAAAAACAAGAAACAAATAAAAGAGCTAAGTTTTAAGTTATTTGCTCAGTAAATTAAGAAATTGAACCGTTAACAACAGTTCCCAAAATTTTTAAAAATAAAAAATTAAAATTAAACTATTTAAAATTTTAATATTTGAATCGAACTGAAGTGTTCCCATTTTTTATGAACCTCAGGGAAAAGGACCGTCGCATCGTGAAAGAGTTTGAGCGGTTAGTGACGATTCCGTTTCTCCTCTGTTTATAAAAACCCTTTGGCGCTTACAAACAAATCTCAGAACCCCACCCAGAGTAGCAACGAAGGTTCGTCAATGGCGAACGAAGCTCCGTCGTCGTCGGCGTCTTCTGTTCTTCTGGTAGGAGGAGATGAAGACGAGTTGTACGGGTCGGAGTCCGGGTGGGTCGAGACCCGTACGAGTTGCGATCACCTGGCTTCGTTGTCTTCGGATCTCACTCACATCCCCGCCCCAGATTCTCACTGCAACAGGTCCCTCACCCTCTCTTCTCTTGCATAAACCCTAAACCCTAACTTTTCACTCGTATGATTTTCTCACCTTCGCCTTTTGATATATGTTCGCGTTTAGTATAAGTACATATTTGTGTACACGCTTCTTTATTTTTGTCTATTGCTTCATTTACAGTCCGTGTGGTTTGAGTGATTTGGAGGGAAAGGATCGTAATAAACTCAATTCACTCCTGAACTCAGTTATTTTGGCGGTGAGTGATTTGGAGAGAAAGGATCATAATAAAATCAATTTACTCCTGGACTCAGTTATTTTGGCGGTGAGTGATTCTGAAGAACACTCATTTCATCTGAAATAGCCTTAGGTGGGTAAAAACTAAAAACTGATTTTGAGCAGCAATTAGTGTCACTTTCTGCAAGGGATCTGGAATCTCAGATAACAAACCTGTTTGCTTGCTGAGAAAAAAAGAGGAGGATGGGAAACAGGAGAAAGGATCATAACAAACTCAATTCACTCTTGAACTGAGTTATTTTGTTGCTTTATCTATATATTCATTCTAGTCAGGAAAATTAGAAAATGATTCACAAGTTAAAAGTGAATGAAAAGAAAGGATAAGGAAATTAATTTCCGTTAATTGTTTAGTTTTTAGTTTGCAAAGAAGTTGATAGAAAATTTAGTTTTGAACTTTCTCGTGATGTATAATTTATAGTTTTTATAAGATCTATTTTGTGAGTAAATGTTTTCACAAGAAAATTGCTATCGTGGGATTCACATTTTTTGCCATAAATGAACATTCATGCAGGAAAATAAAATACTTATTTTTTTCTTTTCTTTTCTTTCCCATTAAATGAATGTCAGTAGCATACTTCTATGCGGGTCTTAGCGAAAAAAGGCTTGGCTTATTTTGAGAAATACATTCACGATACTTCCACATATTATTGGCAATGTAGGTAACATCTCTATTTTTTCTCGGAAGAATCTTTAGAATTACCGGAATGAACCCTCGAGAGATTATTGCATCCTGCCATTTAGGCACAAGCCGCCTTCTGAGATAGTCATGTGGCATTCCATTTATTTATTTGTAGATTCTTCTGTAGATGTTTTTCAGATCTCCTCTTTTATTGGTGATACATATGGGCTCTTTGGTTTTGGTATACTTTCACATATCCAAATGTTACATTTGCACCCCTATTTCATTGCACGGTATAGTGCATGATCGTTAAAGGAAAAAATGGTGCGACAGCAGAATGGATTAACCTAAATTCTGGTTTTAATTTCCCTTTCCCAATGTGGTGGTCCTTATACTTGAACTTAGAGTTTTATGCTTGTTAGCTTGAGCTTTTATGATGGCACTAAGCAATAAGTGCCAATGATAAATGGTACAAAGTTTAATGCTTAAAGCCTTAAACATCAGTCATGCTGCATATTTGGGTACAATCAATGATTCAATATTTTTTAATAATTAGTTGCCTCAATTATGAAAGGCTCAAAATGATTAAATTTTACCAAACCGATTCCTTCTTTCTGATTTATCTTAATTCTCAAATATATCTTACGTAGGTCGGTCATATATTATATTGCAGAAAATTTAGGTGAAACTTGAAATTTCTGTCATCCTACCTTTCACTTTACCTTGTTAATCCTTGTCTCTTTGATGTGGGGGTGATGGGCTGATATAGATGAATTAACAACTAAATCGAAATAACATGAAAATTTTACCTGAGACTGTTGGAAACACAACTAATTTATGCAAAGAATGTGCCTAACCAATCGTTAAGGCATGTGGATATCTATAAGTATGATAGTATCTCTGTTATTTACCAGGTGAAAAAATAATATCAAGAGACTGTTAGGGAATTCATCTAATTGCAATGGCAGCGTATGCTAAATGGATTTTGAAGGACAACTGCAAATGAAACTTACTATTAATTCCACTTTTATATAATCGACGCCTTAACCATTTTAGGCTGAATGTTCCTATTGAGTGTTTGAATTAGAAGGATTGATACGTTGTTTGAGAATTCCAACTTTGGATATGTGGACACGATTATACATTTTCTTACCTAATCTTCAAATTGCTGAAAGAATTCCAACTTTGAATACATGTTCACGATTATACATTTTCTTACCTAATCTTCAAATTGCTGAAAGAATTCCAACTTTGAATACATGTTCACGATTATACATTTTCTTACCTAATCTTCAACTTGCTGAAAGAATTCCAACTTTGAATACATGTTCACGATTATACATTTTCTTACCTAATCTTCAACTTGCTGAAGGTGCCACCACCCCTATGAGAATTGGTTATGTTTATGCTGTAAGGATGTTCTTTGTAGCCGTTTTATCAACAAGCATATGCTTGAACATTATCAGGAGACAAATCATTGTCTCGCACTCAGCTACAGGTATTCATTCTATTAACATTTGAACAAACACATTTTCCTTTAGGCAAAGTTTGGATGCATAAACTGAAGATTGGGATCTCATTCTTAGGAATCTCATACCTAGTAATGTGATGCATATGTAATCTTATTCTAGTATTTGGATAATTTAGGAATTTTATCCAGAAACAAAAATTTTATTCAAGGATTTATTTTTACCATTTTGAACATAGGAATAGAATGGGTTAAAATTTTATGCTTGATATGCTTGTAATAGTCTTTCTTTTGCTTTGTGTACCCTTTTGCAGAACATATAAAATGATACATAAGACATATCATACTTCAAAAAATATAAAGGGATCATACCAAAAATTAAGTATTGAAGACCACCTTTTAAACAAGAGCATGCAAAGGATATAATAAAAAAGTAATTTAACCTACTTTCTTTTTCTTCATTTCTGGATTAGGTGACAATCTCAAATTACTGGAGGGTGTGGGAGAATTAAACGTCTTAGTTTAGAAAACTAATTCCACCCAAAATGAGAAATTAGGTATTACATTCCTATTAATTACAATCCAAACGATGGAAATTATGGGAGTTTGGAATTGCTTTCTCATTCTCTTCATATTTATGCCATCCAAACTTGACCTTTTTGTCAACCATATTGGCTCTGCCAAGTTATTTAACTAGTTCTCCCTTTGGATCTTCTTGTTTTCCTTTTGGAAGCAGTGATCTGTCGGTTTGGTGTTTCTCGTGTGACGCATATTTAGACGCTCAAGTGATTCTACCACTTAGGCCTGTTTACGAAACTGCGTACTTGCTGAAATTTGGTGAAGCGCCACCATTCCAGACAAATTGAGTACTTGCAAGTGGTGGGAAATATTCAAGCCCAGAACTCAACTTCAGGCAAATAGGTTGTGTTTTCTGTCTTTTCAAAACTCTCCTCATAGTCATTCAGGAGTTTTGGTTAAGGGTAGTGAACATGCGGCTTAATCCGTAAATTTACTACTTTCTTCAAGTAAAGCTGTGATAGTAATTTAGCCTATGTTTGGAATGGTTTTTATAAATTGAACTTTTCGTCTTTTTTGACTTTTTATATATTTTGTAAATTTATTACGCTTTAAAGGTTTTATGTCTGTTTGGACTAAAATTGAAAAAAAAAACTAATTTCTTGGCTTTTAAGTGACTCTTTTTCTTCATTTATTGACTTTTTAAATTATTCTTCAATCATTTGTTATTCAATGGGGGGTGTGTTTGGCTAACCTAGTCATAGTGGCTTTTAGCGTTTCATTGCTGATTTTAGCTATAAGTTACAAGTTTTTTTAAACACTCATAATTTCTGTTACAAGTTACGATCTATATTAAACACTTACAATTTCTGTTATAAGTTATAATATTTTTAAGTTATTAATTTCAGTAATGGCAGACATCACAATTATGACTAGAAGAATAATCTAAAATGTAAGCATGTATAGTTAACTGTCAAAAAAATCACTAAAATTGATATTAAAAAAATGTATGAGAAAACTATTAGGAAGGAAATCTTGTATGATAGTAACATGATATGCCATTTGAAACAGAAATTCCATTCATGAAAAGGGAAATGTGAAAAGAATCAAAAGATGGTGTCAAAATCCATCCTGTCACCGCCTCTGCAAGGCGATTCCTTCTTGAGAAATATCATCCTCATGCAAAAGTGGAACATTTTGAATAGAGAGAATCCCCCCATTCCTCAGTGTACAGCGATTTGGGTTGCATGGCTACCTCCGGATTCATGCCAACATTTACAACAAATTCAAATTATTTCATTGTTTGTAACATCTGATCACGCCATCTTAACTTATATAGTAAAAAGAAAGTTACTAAGACAAAAAAGACTCGTACTCCCTCTCCCGAAATCGAACTCTTTAACTTTTTGTCACCCAACTTTTTTAACTTTTTGTCTCCAGTTACCACCAAAGTGTCGTAGGGTCAAAATTTTAGCCAAGAAATTTTTGTGATGGCACTAAGTTGTATCGCTTAGTCTTAGCCAACAATGATACAAAAAAATGCGCACACACTGAGGAACTGTATATAAGCATTCGAAATTACAAGAACAAATCTCTAACATCTGATTAAACACCGAGTAAAATATAAAAGAATGCCTTACAAGCAGTTATTTGCAGTTGACACTCCAAATTGCTAGGCATATGTGCTGAACATTAACTTTCAATAACTGACTGCCCACGATGTACTTGGAACATGACACACATTGTGTTGGCTTGCTAACCCAATCAGCCTTCAAGGGATAACTGCCCATAACTGCCCATGCAGGCGCATGGGATTGGTCATGCACAGACATTAATAGCAATTATAACTATCGTATCATGTGCAAGGCATGTCTCATGTGTGCAATGCTACTGGGACTGTGCTAAAGTAGTCTCAGTTACATAGCTCGTGTTAGTGCCAACTTATGTTTGTCATGTGTCCGCTGTTCAAACTGTTCGTTTTGACTGACAAGCCATACGAATTACTCACATTCATGCACCGAAAATTGCACTTCACATGTCAAGTTTTGCATCATTTTTGTCTTATGATCGAATGACAAATCAATTGCCACATAGCCATTTGCATTAATAAGGCATGTCCTCCTTATGACACCAAGAGATGGTAAGGGTGCAAAGTGCCACCACATGCCACCAAGGACACTCACATGACAGGGTGCTAATAGTAAGCCACTATCCTACCATCTAGAGTTGATATGGCAAAAATATAAATGATACACCGTGCCGCCATGCAATCTGTCAAGTTACAATGAATCATCATAGCACCAGGCAAAGCCCGCGTTATCTTTTTATTTAATAAATACATCTTTTCTAGAAATTGGAATTTGTTGCACGTATTAGCTCTAAAATTACCGTAGTTATCCGAGTAACGTACTATTAAACAAACTGTAACTGATTTAACGAGCCATTTGCAGTTTTATAGTCCGAATTAGTTCATACTTACATATGCTTGGCTTAATCTTTGAGACAAGCATATGACTACTACGTTGGCACCGTATGAAGCAAACGATAGCCCGATGCGGACACAATCGTTGTAAACAATGCTTTTAAGGTAAGCAAAGGGAGGGGAAACAAACGAGAGATGCTGGGGGAAGGTAGAGTATCGATGAAAACCTACCAATATCGGGGGGAGGAAGAAGAAACCAATTGGGACTATATTGAGGTTACAAAAGAATATTCCATGTGCAATATATTACCAATAACACATACTACATCAATTGGTAATTTCCTGTAAATCCACATTATGAACATCATAGTTCTAATGCATTTCATCACCAAAATTGGTTGCAGTTCCTTGCATATCACACGCACGCTGCTCACACTCCAATCTGCCCCACCGTGCATCGACTCGCTCACAGGGGAACACCAGCTTGCCTAGGCTGTTGAAACAAGAACAAAACCACATTAAAAACTTCACAAGCTCTCGAAGAACCCGCCCGAATGGTCCAACGGTTTAAAGTTGTTACTGGAACCAATCGTAAACCTAGAGATTTTGTATTCGACTCCTGTTGAAAACGCTCTGACAACACCTAGGGTTTGTAGGTAAATGCATGTATTCGGTCCTAGGGGTGGATCCCAAAGGCCCTCGCCTTGATGGGTTCTTGCATTAAAAAAATAAAAATAAACTCTCCAAGGCAGCAAGACCATTTTGGTTTACAAGATATTAGGGCTTGGCTCAAACATCTGCACTTCAGATCCAGATTGACCAGCTCAATTCAGTTGGTTAAACAGTCACTCGATCGGGCAAAAAGCAGATGAAAGTATTATGAAGTGTATGACCAGTAAAATTGACAACTAACTAATTTATCCATGTAGAGCACATTGGTCACATTATCAAGTTAGGCTTTCGTCTAATCTATATGCTCAAAAGTACAATAAAAACCGTACAACTCTTTGTTATTGATCATATGCACAATTCATTTGAAAAGAATATATGTTACCTTCTGTTGACGACATTGTGCACATGACATAACCATTGGGAAAACTCAGCCTGAGATCCAGCTTGTACAGGATTTGCTCTGTCGAACATGTAAGATTATCCGTCAATTAGGAAAGTCATCCAAGACAATGTGCAACCACATGGATTAAGTTGATTCTTTTGTACTTGAAAATGGAGGAAAATGACTGAAGTTACTATCGAATTAGATTTTGAAAGATACTGAATTTAACTACTCAATCATTGTCAATTTTAATAATTTGGGGCAACTTTGGATGTCCCGTGAAGACTGCTCAACCCTGTTAATTCCTTTCCTTCCAAAAACCCCTCCAAAAATCCATAATCCAAACACAGCCTAAGTGAAGCCATTGAGAAAAATGGATGCCAACTTATTGTATAATGTTAAAATTTGAATTGTCAATTCAAGGAAACCTAGAATGATAAATAAAACTAAAAATTGTTTAAGTCACCAATTTTCCTTAATGGCCTCGGGTCATTCACAATCAGGGGTCTGGCAAAAATTGACAATGATTGAGTAGTTAAATTATTAGATAACTTATCTTCTTATGCTATAGTAAGTGCAACGGGTCATTCACAATCAGGGGTCTGGCAAAAACTATCCAAATTGTCCTAAAAAGGAGAGAGGCAAGGGGAGAACTAAATTTCACACAGGCAATTTGGACTTTGGAGCACCCTTAGCCTAATATACAGTATATGACCTGATTTAAGTATTAGTGACTAGAAACGCAAAAGACAAGCTGCCTAAACGGTTGTGGATCCTGCTTCAACTTGCCAGGCCAGAAGTAGTTCACCCTATAGCTCAATGTAGAGGCTGACCTAAAAGGAAAAGGGTGGATAATTAGACACAAATAAAGGTTCATTTTTCAGCTTTACATTGGCTTCTTGCATCAAATCTTAAGGATAACACATCAAATGCCAAAGTAAGCTAGTGCATGCAAACCTTAGAATTTCTTTGAAGTGATCTGCACAGTCCTTGCAGGGGTACATCCGAGATAATATCTCCATCTGCAACCCAAATCAGATGATGTCAATGACAATAATGCCACAAGGACTGCTTTATGACTGTGGATGCTGAAATATAAGCTGAACTACAATTTCTAGCATCTGAAATAAATGCAATTAAAAATTTGAAGTATCAAAATTTAATTTGTCCAAGAAGGATACTACGATGTTACATTTTCAACCAAAATTAGGTCAATATTGGACAGTATCCAATACAAATACAAAATTATAAAGGAGATTACCCATTCTACTCTTGCCATTGCGCTATGATTTGGCCCCAATCCTACGAAATGATAAAAAGTTGAAAAGGTAAACCCTAATTTCTTCCACATCTATCATAATGAGGCTGGACTTTTCCCCAATTAATTAGATAGATGATAAGACCAGTTTCACCCACTTAGGCCCCACTGGGTAACATTTACAATTTTTTATTTTTTGT
>JAOTRH010164672.1:0-12683 GCA_034768845.1 Heliamphora exappendiculata
ATCTTTGACCTCTGGGTTCGTCAGTCCCAAGTTCCAAATGGTCCTTTCTAATTTGACTGCCACAGTTCTCTTTCAATTATCTCTCAACCTCTTGGCGGGTGTTTGGGAATGTTATTATTAGTAATTTTTTATTTTTTATTATTAATTTTATATTAGAATTGATCTGAATATAATTCTAGTGAATTAAATTTTTGAATATTAAATTTAGAAATTCTTAGTTAATCAATAGTATTAAAAGAAAAAGAAAAAGAAACTAAATGATATTAAATTTTTTAAATTACATAAGAATTACGTTGGTAATTTTTTTTTGACAACCAGTTTATTGAGTTGAATTTTAATTATGATTGCTTTAAAACTTCTATAAATGGGGTTTAAACATTAAAAATTCTAAAACACATAAACAATGTGAGATATCTCCGATACACCAAAAAAAGTATAGAAATAGAGTGATTGTAATCCTTATTGTAAATAGTAGATTTTTTCTTCTTGTCCCATATAGGTAGGCAATCAGCCGAACTACGTATATTCTTGTATATGTATATTTTGTATTTTTTTTGTAATTATTTTTAATTTTTATTTGCTTTCTATATATCGTAGTCTATGTAAATTTTTTTGCTATTCAATCAGATTCTATTTTGAGAATTTGTGGTTAAAAATTTCATCATTTTAACTATAAATTATAAGTTTTTTAAATACTTATAACTTTTACTACAATTTATAACTATTTTTTTTATTTCTTCTACAAGCAATAATTTTTATCAAATACTCACAACTTTTACTATAAATTATAAAGTACTAGTAGTAGTTTTGCCAGACATCACCGGCATGTGTTTGATTGTTTCAGATTAGTGATTTTTTTAGTTGGATTTTATTTTTTTATTTTTCATAACAGGATTGATTTTAATAACATATTCCTTTGAGTTAAAATTGTCAAAATTCACTAAAGAAAAATAAAAAGTCATTAAGTGACTTTTTATTTTATCTAATTTCTTACTTTAAATAAAAAGAATTGACTTTTGATTCTTTCTGACGGAATAAATCTTAAAAATATTAGCATGTGTATGGCTTATTTTTTATTTTTTATTTATTTCTTGAGTTGTTATTTATTTTTTTTATTTTTTTATTTTTTATGACGAGAAAAGTTTTAAAAATATATTTATTTGAATTAAAATTGAAAAACTTCACTAAAACGGAAAAACTTCCCTAAGGCATGATTGGTAACTAGTTTAAAAGTTAATTTTTTTATTTTTTATTTTTTATTTTTAGCTAAAAGACTAAATTGAATTTAAAGTAGATTGTTTGATAACTTAGTTTTTAAATTAGTTTTTTTAAAGTGATTGTTTGGATTAAAAAGCTAACTTTTTTGCTTTTTGTTCAAATTTGACAATTTTATCTTTTTATATATTTGATATTAACAATTCTATATAGTTGGTAATGGTAGTAAATACGCTATGGATAAAAGGTATTATTGTATTTTAAAAGTGGTGAGATTTTGATTTGAATATTTTAATAGTATATATTTTGATTTGACTTTTTAATTTTTTTTTTTTTGTCAAATGATAAAGATTGATTTTTTCGTATTTTTACCTAAAAAAAAACCAAGTTGTCAATAAGAACCTAAGTAGTTTTTGGTTCTTATCTATTTTTTTTATTTTTAATCAAAATATTTTGATTTTTTTCCATTCATTATGACCAGATGAATCTTTAAATAGGTTCATTTAGACCACGGTTTAAAGAAACCCATTAAAAGCACACAAAAAAGTACAAGAAAGTCAGGAGGTTGGGAGAAAAGTGAAAGAGACATCTCATCTCACAAAAAGGTCATAAGCATGTTAAATCATTACCGACACGTAGGAGGTATTTAGCCAAGTTTTTAATAGGGATATAAAATGGGTTTGAAGCATGCGGGTTGGCTAAGGTTAGTACGGGCTCATTATTGTGGCGACTCTATTTGAGCTCGGCCTTAATATAAGATCGTTTAAGCATGAGAATGTATGAATTGAGCTTGAGAATGTATGAATTGAGCTTGGACCTAACCTTTGGAGTCTTAAGCCGACTCAAGCTTGAAGTCTGACCCAAAGCATGGCCTATACCATTGCTGCGTAGTCTAGAAAATAAGCCCACCCGATTGGCTAAATTGGTCTAATTCGACCTGTTTTGATGCCCGTAAAAACTTCAAACGATAACATTTTCTCATATCGATCCAAAGAAAATGCTTTCTTTTTTCATATTGAATGGTTAAAATTGCACAAAATAGATCTAACAGCTAAAAATTAGTAGTTGTTGGTAGCTTGGGCTCGACATGCGACCCTAATTATTAGAATTTCTTACTCTAATTGTTAGAATTTTTTTTTTAAAAAAACGTAAAAATTAGCCTATAAATACCCCATTTATCTCTCAATTTTCATTCACTCTCAAGCTCTCTCAACTCTTTATCAATCCTTATATTGTTTTCAAGTTCTCTATTGTTTATGTTCTACTGCAAGTTTGCAATACATCACAATTAAATATTCACGCAATACATCACAATTAAATATTCAAACATTGAAGAGTCAATATCAAGATTGAAGATCAAAATTCTTACAAAATTGAGAATTATATCTTCATTCGGTTTGATTTAATGGTGCAATTTACTTTTAATATTATTTTTAATTTTCTATCATCTTCTTATTTATTTTCTTTCATATTATTTTCTTTTAATATTTCTTAGGTGTTATTATAAAAAAATAATATTTATTTAAAAATTTTCTTTTGATCCTAAACGGGCACAAGACGTGATAAGTCCATCGCGAGCTCTCAATTGTCGTCGTCGTTGTTGTTGAGCCAAATTTCAATCGCCGCCGCTGTCGCTGCCATCGTTGTTAAGCTAGATCTCAATCGTCGTAGTCGTTGTCGAGCCAGATCTCAATCCTTGTCGTCGTTGTCATCGTCGTCGCAAGCTCTCAAAATCGAAGTCCTTCATCGTCGTTGTCATTCTCTCAATCGTCGTCGTCGTCAAGCTAGATTTCTTAGTCGTCGTGCTATCGTGTTGTCTCAGTCCTTCAGTTATTGTCATCCTCTTAATAGCCGTCGTCTCTCAGTCCGTCAGTTATCGTCGTCTCTCAGTCCGCCAGTCGTTGTCATCGTGGCCTTCATCCTCTTAATCGTAGTCTTCTCTCATCCTTCATCGTCATCCTCTCCTCTCAGTCGTCGTGTCTTCAAGATGAACCTCGACGATGGCCGATCGACCATAACTTCTTAGAGTTTACCGAATATGAATCTATTCTCTGACAACCAAATACAATATCTCTTTTTAAAATATTATGAATATACTTCTCAAAAATATTTTTTGAAAATAGTTTTTGAACTTATTTTTTAAAAAACACAACCAAACAAAGCCTCAGTTTTTAGCATCAGTTTTTAGCTTTTTGCTACTAATTTTAGAAATAATTTATAATTTTTTTTAAACACTCATAACTTCTATAACAAGTTATAATTAATTTTTTCACTTATTTTAATTATAATTTAATATATGTACTAAACATTTACAATTTTCATTATAAATTATAATCTATAAGATATTAGTTTTAGTATCATCATTTAACTACAAATTATAATTAATTAGAGTATGGTGAACTCCACCAAATAATTAGATTGTATTAAATTGATACTTACATCTAAATAAGAATTTATTGATCATCCCATATCAATAACTAAGCCAAATTAGGTAGTTAATTGTCCATAATTCTATTTTTAAAAGTCACTTTTCATTTAATACTCCAACAATACTAGCTACTTTTCAAAAACAAAATTCTTCTTTATTTTTTTTTTCTTTTTCATATCATAGAAGAGATAATGTACTTCTATACAAAAAAAAAACAGAAAGAAAATATGATGTGTTTTTTTAATTAGTAAATAATGACTTTGTTAAGTTATTTAGCTTAAAGCTAAATTAGCTTGCCTCTATTTAGGCTCCTGAGCCCTCAAGTATTGATTTTTTATATATATTTTAATTTAAAAAAGATCAAAAAGCTTATAAATTTATTATAAATTTACCATAAAATCAATTAAAAAGAAACATCGAATTCAGTCAAGACACCTGCTAAAAACCGAGGAAAAAAAAACTTCTGCACAAATTTTTTATAATATTTTATGTTTAATTAGCTAAAAATTAATTTAGCTAGTATGGCGTGGACGGAGACGGTGTTGGCGACAAGCTAATAAAACCCTTGATCTTAGCCAAAAAGGGGAAGAAAGGTATAAAAAAAACTAGTAGGAAGTCACAATCAAATTTTACTTTGCTTAGTTAAGCCTATGGTCAAATGGGTCCGGATTCGGATCACTTCCATGGATGCATTCCATTCCAATTGGTATGTCCCTCTCCATGCATTCATTGAACTCAGGCCCTGTTTGGGATCATAATAAAGTTAGCTTTTTTTAAAAAAAGTTTAGTTTTTAAGTTGATTTGTTTGGCATAATAAGTTTGCTAAATTTTCAAGGCAACTTAAAAAAAACTAAATTTATTTTTTTTTCTTTTTTTTTAACATCTATTTTTTAAAATTATTTCAAATATTCTAATTTTTTTTATTACTTTTCTTTTTCAAAAGAACTAAACCTGTTTGAAACCAAGTTTAAAAGCTATTACAAACTGGCTCTCGGTCAACTACAATAATAAAAGAACGGAGGAAAGGTTGAATCCAACCACATCCAAGGCCCTCTCCAAAATCCCAAGATGGAGATAAGGTTTAGGTTTCATATTTTATGTGATTGGGGCGAGAACATGACAAGATATTTTAAAAATAACAAGAGTGAGGCGAAAGTAAAAATATATTAGGTCCCGTTTGGTTTGCATTTTTGGAAATAGCTTTTGGAAAATTATGAATACAAAATTCCCAACACTTCGTTTGGTAGCAATTTTCGAAAAAAAATTTAAAAAAAGATAGAAAAAACTAAATTAAAAATTGAGTCTTTTTTGAAAACATAAAAAATATGTTTTTATTTTTTTATTTGGTTTTTTGCTTACAAAATCAATACAGAGGGCATCAATGTACTCCTTATCATCGTCGTCGCGAAGCAACACAGTTGTTCGTCGTTGTCGGTGGGTCTCTCGACGGCAGCGTTGATCTCTCGACGTCGTGGAGTTTGCATTGCCGACGTCGAGCCACGATAGAGAGCATCGCGACCTCTCAGTCGCCGTCGTCGAAACCCTAGAGAGCATCGCAACCTCTCAATTGTCATCATTGTTGTCGTCTGCGTGTCTCGATGGTCGTTGAGGCACGCCACAACGCCGCTGCCTCAGTCGCCGCCGCCGTCTGCACGTCTCAACCGTCATCGAGCGTCGCGACCTCTCAGTCACCGTTCATGAAACCCTAAGGAGCATCTGCGTGTGAAACGGGTAACCATCGTCCTCTGTTTTTGCAAACACAATAGCCGGTGGCGTGCCTTGGTCGTCGGTGGCGTCGCCGGCGACGTGCCTTCCTCTTTCAGTTGCTAGTTTTGGGCAAGTTAGGGTTACAAATAAGTTTCTAAAAATAATGTACTAAATATAATTTTTCTTTCAAAAATTTAGAAAATTATTTTTAAAATTTATTTTTACAAAATAATTTTCAAATAACAATTTTAAAAAATGCAATCAAACGAACTCGTAGGGATTGTTCCTCATTTTAAGTGGAATGGGGATGGAGATGGGTCAGGGCATAGCTTTGTTTGGGCTAAATATTGACAATTTTGTTTATTTTTGCTTTTTTGAATTTTTTTACTTTTTTTAACCGTTTTAATGAGATAAATCTAAAAAGTAAAAATTCTTGATCAAAAAATAAAAAAGTCAACTAAAAATAAAAATAAATAACATAAGATTTGGTTTATTAGCTTATTTTAGTTTAATTTTATTTTTTCTAAGCTTTTTTATATTTTAATTAAAAAATTTTATTTTTTCAACTTGTCCCAAAAATTATAATAATTTGGTTAAATAATAAAAAAAAATTACTAAAAATAAAAATAAATAAAAATAAATAAAAAAATAAGCAATTAACCCGATCTTAAATTCATTTGATTGGGTGAGAACGGTGTAAAATATTGAAAAAATAGCAAGACTGCGGCCAGAGTAAAAATATATTAGGGATTATTTCTCATTTTAAGTGGAATGATACTCATAAGAGTTTTTATTAATAATGTAACAAATATAGAACAATAATTGATGAATTATTAGAACTAAAAATATAAATTTTAAAATAGAGATGAAAAATGAGATATACATACAATTTTTTATATATTTTTTGAAATAAATTTTATACATTTATTTGTAATTTAAAAAGTATTTATTTTATATTATTAAAGACAGGCAAAAAAATAAATAAGAGAAACAAACACTATTCCCGTCTTGTTTGTTATTGGGGCAACAAAAAAATTTATACATAACGAGATAAAAAAATACTGAAGTAGAGTGAGGCAGCATAAATTGTCATTCGTAATTGAGAGGTCAATTCGATTTAAAGGTCAATTAAATAAAAAAAATATTTATAAAAAATATTTTATATATTATATATTTTAAGAAATTTTTAAAAAATTGCAACTGCATGACCTCCTTGTCCCCCTTTTCGCCTCTGTCCCCCCTCTTCAACATAAAAAAATTTAATAATGCGCAATGTTTGGCGTGTATAATTGGATTATAAAAGATGTGAGTTATAAGTCTATAGATAGGTTTTAAACACTTTTTTAATTCTATGGAATAATAATACCTAAAATATTTTTTATTATATTATTAAATAAAAACACTACATAAATAATACTATATAATACTTTAAAACTCTTAAATATATCATTGCTCCATTATCATAAGCAGGGCTGGCCCTCACTAAAAGCTAGCAAGGCAGCTGCCTTAAGCCCTCATTTTTTGATTAAAAAAAATAGACCCTGAAAACTGTAACATCCTTTATTAGTTTTTGTATAAAAAAATAAATTAAAAACCTATTAAAATTGGGGAGGCCAGTCTAAAGAAACCCAAATCCAAAAACAACGGTGGTGCTTAGTATTATTGAAACGATTAGCTTATAGATTATACTTTGTAATAGAAGTTGTGAGTGTTTTGTAAAAATTATAACTTATAACTAAAATAGAAAAAAAGTAGTAATAGTATTAATTTGTAGAATAAATAATAAGTATTTAAAAAAAATTATAACTTATAATTAAAATAAAAAAAAAAAAACTAAAAACTTTTACAAAAAATATTTCCAAACACCACCAATATAACTCTTTCCCTCTCTCTCTCTCTCTCTCTCTCTCTCTCTCTCTCTCTCTATATATATAGATAACCTAAAATGGCTCACTCCAAAAAAAAAAAAAAAAAAAATACCCAAACCTAAACCCATCATTATCATTTATGTTTGCCCTAGATAAGATTCATTTTTTTAATATAATATGTTTTACTGTTCTTTTGTTATTTTTTTAATTCCATTTTTATCTAGATTATGCATCCATTTTTTTATTTACATGTAACATGATTATTATATGATTTGAGTTCAATTTTGGACATTCATAATTTTTTTTATTGATTTGTATCCTTTTAAAATTTTTAAATATTTTTTTCTTTTTATTTTTTATTTTTTGAGTACAGCTAAAAATGAGAAAGCTTTAAAAAACCTAGAATTAGAAAATAACTGAAAATTTATCACAAACGAAGTGAAAACATAGAAAATTACAAATATCACCATTGTGTTTCGATGAAAGTACAAATAGCACCTATCCGCTATTTAAAAATTACACATTAACAGAGGATAACAAAGTCTGTTTTTAGTTTTAGCCCTTGTTTGAAATGTTTCAAAAAATTAACTTTTTATAAAATTTAATTTTAAAAATAAAAATAAATAATATAAATTTTAATTTATTAGTTTAGTTTTATCTTTTTTTAGACTTATTTCATAGTTTGATTAGAATAATTTATTTTTTGACTCGTTTCGATGAGAAGAGTTAAAAAATATAATAATTTAATT
The DNA here is from genome assembly GCA_034768845.1 of Heliamphora exappendiculata. Classification (NCBI taxonomy): domain Eukaryota; kingdom Viridiplantae; phylum Streptophyta; class Magnoliopsida; order Ericales; family Sarraceniaceae; genus Heliamphora; species Heliamphora exappendiculata. The sequence goes on from JAOTRH010164672.1 coordinate 7,968, forward strand.
ATAAAAAATTTATTAAATATAAAAATAAATAAAATAAAATAAATAATTATAAAACATAATTGATTGACCTTTTTGTCTAATTCTTGTGGACATAACGATTAAGTTATTCTATTGTGACTTGAGCAGAGTTCAAAACACAAATGGTCTTTTTCCAAGTGGGATTATGGTTATGTTTTAAAGCCAAGTGGCCTGTTTGGCTTTAGCTTTATAAGTCTTTAAAAAAAAGGTTTAAAACTCATTTTTTTGTGTCAAACATCAAAAACCAAAAAATAATTCAAAAGGCTGATAAAGCCTAAAGCTAAAAAAAAAAAAAAACTCGTTTTCAAGCATCAGCCAAACACCATCTTAAATTTCATTAATTTAACAAAAAAAAATTTTAAAAAAATTATTTTACTTTTCTACATATGTGTTTAGTTCTTAGATAAACATGGTGATTCAACCATAGCAAATAATTTTTTTGCCAAAAAATATTTTTGTCAAAATATTTTTTTGTCCTTTGTCATGGGTTAACTAGTTCAGCCCAAAAGAGGCCCAGTTCAATGCAAGTCCATTCCACAGTGATGGCCCTGGTTTTATGGATGTAGCCTTTTCTATCCAGGCCCTATATGGCTTGAAACAAAGTCCATGAGATATATGCCTAAGCCCAAAAGTTTGTGTATTTATAAGTTTTGTGAAGAAAAAAAATGAGCAGGTTTAAGCTTTGTTTGTTTTGATGTATAATATTTTACAATGAAAAATATTTCTTATGTAGAATTATTTTTCAAAAACTATTTTTCTTGTTTTTGTTTTTCTAGTGTTTGAGTGATACTTGAAAAGATAATTTCTAAAAAAAATAGAAGACGCTTTAACCACTTTTCGCCACTTGCCGCTACTACTGCTGCCGTTATTGCCATTACCACCCTTGTTCGCCGCCATTGTTCCTGCCAGCACCTCCATCGCCGCCACTAACACTCCCATTGTAAAATAACTTATGTCATTTTCTTGTGAATCAATTTTGGCCTTATGAAGTTAAATATTTTATTGAACAAATAATTTATGTTGTTTTTATTAAATTAAATATAAAAAATAAGTAAATATTTTACAAAAAAAAATATTTTGTGTCAAAACAAATAAAGCCTTAGCATTTTCTAAAATATATTGAAGATGTGAGACGAGAACCGCGCAGTGTAGCGATGGCTAGGCACGATAAGAAATAGTGGTTGAAATCGTTGCTAAATAATTTTTTAGCTATTTTAGTTAACCCATTAGTTAGACCGCTCTTTAAGTGCATTTACGTCGAATTAGTTAAAATATTTTTTTACCTATTTTAATTAGACAAATACCAAGAAAACAATACTTTGTTCGTTTTAATAGAAGTTATATACTTTAACCTCGAGCCAAATAATTTAACAAAATTATTGAGGGATTATTTATTAGGATATTAGCTAAATATATAAAATATTATTTTTTTTTACAAAAGTATATTCTTTCTTTTATAATCTAGAAAAGAAAAAGAAATTAAAGAAAATAAAATATCATTTTAAAAAGTTAAAATAATTAAAATTGTTAAAGTATTAATAAAAAATATAAAACAAAGTAAAATAATGGCCAATTAACTATTGGTGTAGATGTTCTAAGTTTTCGAAACAAACGCGCTCCAAGCGATGAGGGAGAATATAGATTATATTGAAATTTATATGTGTTATAGATTTTAATATAAATTAATCTATATTATTATAATAAGAAAATAACTAAGTTGGTATTGGTGAAACCTTTGTGATATTTTGTTTTATTTATACAAAAATTTTAAAAATAATTTAATATTTTAATATTTTGTATTATCTTTTAAAATAGGTAAAAAATTTTAAAAATAAATTCTCAATTCTCAATTCTTCTTAATTTATAATCTACGCGCAATGCGCGGACAAAACTACTAGTTGTAATACAAATAAATAATTATGATATAATTTTTTAGGAATGCACAAAAAATCTAAAAAACTCGAAAACTGAATTAATCCGATCTCTATAGGTTGGGTTTGTTCGATTTTTACAAATAATTAATTTGGTCCTAGATCTTCAAAAAGGTAAACCAATAATATTGTTTTAGTTCCTAAATTAGTATGAAATTAATCCGAATCAACTCGAGAATCAAACCGCATAAACCTAAATAATATATATATATATATATAAAATAGAAAAACATTAACTATTAAATTACATATATAATTATAATAAGATTCATATAAAAAAATAAAAACTTTATAGGTTTACAAATAAAAAAAAGAGTTATTAGAATAGACAATTACTATTAATTGTTATTTATTTGTCGTATATTATTTATTTTTGTGATTTTTTTATTAGATATTTGTCATTTAATTTACTAAATAAATTATAAAATAATTATTCTAAATTTTTTTTTCATACTTTTATTACACTATATGAATGCTAGCTTTATTTGTTATTTATTTCAAAATTTTAAAATTTATACATAGTAATTTTTTTTATACTCATAAAGTAATTTTTAAAATTTATAGAATCGTGATTTTAAATCGACTAAATTTTTATTAGTTCGATTCTACAAAGTAATTAAGTTGATTCGGAGTTTGAAAAATTATAATCAATCAAAGTTAAATTCAACCAATCCAATGCAGCTACAATTTTTGTAGTTAATTGTAAATGTAAATAGTATCTATACTATATAAAAAGAACCCATAAATTATCATGACAGGGCTTTCAACATTTAAATTTCCTAAAATTACCCACAAATTACCTGTAATTTTTTAATTATTATATAATAAATTTACAAATTAACTACCACATCTTTATTCACTTTTTAATTTTTAAAATTTTAAAAAATAATTGTTACTCATTAAAATTTCCATTGCCAAGGTCTCCGAGCCATCAGGTCCACCACGCGATGTCGTCGTCGGAATTTTGGTTTCAAAAGCAGTGAAAATGAATTCCGCTGTGGCACAAACATCTGGCTTTTCGATTCGCCGGTTGTTTCCCTTCGAATACGCGGTTGTCTGATTCCCAATTCTTTGGACCATCTTCCGAGGTATTGTCAGATCAACAATCTTGTCAAAGAAAAAATGGCTTCTCTGTTTATCCGGCGGGGACTCTCAGGGTCACTCGTTTCTCGTACCATCCTCCTCCGCGGTACTGCCTTCAAAACCCTCGTTTTCTCTTCCATGTGTTGTATGGAGAGGTTGGTTGCCGAGAAAATAAAAGTAAATGATAAGGAAATTGAAGAATTGTTATGAATTTCGTGCTTTTGATCTAACTTTTTATACGGGTTTTTTCTTAATGTTTTTCCCCCGTCAGTAGTAGTATTATACTTTTTAGATTTGTTTATTATGAGTAATCAAAAAAGTAAATTTTTAATAAAAAATCTTAAAAATCAGATAAGTGAAGAAAAAAAAAAACTCAATTTTGATATATTAATATGCAGGTTAATTTGCGCACTCCTAGACTTGGTAAAACTCACTTAAATAGGCTTTTTTGTGAAAAAAGTGAGTTTTTCATCTTGGTAAAGCTCACTTTTTGAAAAAGCTCACTTAAATTGTATTTTTTTGGTGAGTTTTTTCACTTTAGTATACATCTTTTCAAAAGTGAGGTTTGTTATAGTAAGGCCCGGTCAGAAAGTGTTCTTGCCTCTATCATTAGCTCGGAACTATGCAAACTCCGGAGTGAATTAGTGCAGTACATATCTATGGCTTTTGGACTTATACAAAAATTTCAAGTGGAAATCTTTGCATTCCTACCTCTCAGGCCAACATTTGATCTTTTTAGCCCAAAATGGGTTAGATTTCTCTAGGAATTGAAAAAGTAAAGAATTTGAACCAAAAAATAAAAAAAAGTTCGACAAGACAGGGAAAAGCTCCAAATAAAAGCCTCAGCATTTTTAGCCCAAACACACGAAGTCATTTTGTTATTCTTTTATTTCACATTCCTTTTTAATGATTTGATGGTTGGCCAGTGGTAGCATTTGTTGATTTAGCTATATTGTCTTCTATTGGGCAGTGATGCAGCTTTATTACTTCAGTTTTACTCCCAAGGATATTAAGTGTGATGGGTATAAATAAATTGGGGTTTTTACATTGATTAATTGTACATTTTAGAATTATCATATGATGCAAATGTTGGATAGATCTCACTCTTGAAAAATGGATTGCAAGGCAAAATTGCCCTAGAGCATGGTGTTAGTTTTGATACCAAATAATAAATTGGGTAGCACATACACATGATCCAATATGGGCTTTATCTACTTAAGATCATATGATGGGGTACGCATCGAGAATACACCCGGGTCCAACTTATAACAATTATTATTAAGAAACATGAAAACGTTGAAATCTTGTTTCAACATGGTGAATTTATAATAAAAAATATACAATTTGAAACGTGGTAGTGGTGAGATATGACCTATTTATAGGAGGGTCAGGTCTTGGAGGCTAGCTCACCTGAATGCACAGGGCCACATGCTTAGTTAGAGACAAAGTGTCAAGTGGCTTGTCGTCCTTGGCTTGACAAGTGACAAATTGGAAGTAAATGTAGTTATGGGTAGTGGCACCAAAATACTCAAGAGGACTTAGTAATTGCAATGGTGGGGTTCGCTCCTCAAGTTTGATGAATGACGGAGCATACCATGTCTTTGTCATGATCTAGTTTTGTCTTCTTGTGGAGATCTCTCTCTAAGATCAATCAAGGTGCAATTACCTCGAATGAGTTTTTTTT
>JAOTRH010164683.1:0-12682 GCA_034768845.1 Heliamphora exappendiculata
GGTAGCATACCGTCTGGCCTTGCCACCTCAGTTGGCATCTGTGCATAACGTGTTTCACGTTTCCATGCTTCGGAGGTTTGAGTCAGATCCGTCACATGTTCTGGACTAGGCTAAGTTGTGAGTTGATGAGGATATCACGTATGAGGAGCATCTTGTGAGGATTCTTGATACGAAAGAACAAGTGTTATGGGGGAGAATGATTGCTTATGTCTAAGTTCAGTGGCTTCATCACGGGGTTGAAGAAGCGACTTGGTAGCTTGAGTCCGGGGTTCGTACTAGATACCCGGAGTTGTTTAGCTCGTGACCTTGTAGTGAATTTCGGGGGCAAAATTCCTTAAGGGGGAGAGTTGTGAGACCTTGTACCGTCTCTTTTTATATTATATGCATATTCGACGCTTTTTTACGCATGTTTAGAATTTTTGTTTCGACATGTTTTTAAGCGTTTTGATGTATGATCGAGTTTATATGAGCATGCGGGGTTGGTCCCAGGGCTGCCGGGAGTTACTGTGCGAATTTTAAAAATTCAAAAAAACAAAGAAATTTTTTAGGCCTATAAATATTTGGAGTTATATATTTTTAAAAGATATTTTTCAAAACTTAACTCCTAAGTTTTCTCCAGTTTTCTCTCTGCCATCTCTCTAACTTCTCAGGGGCTTGGGACTTGGTTTTTGATGGACCAATAGTCGATCCTTGTTATAGGCATTGTGCTCTACACATCCATCTGGACAAAATTTTATTTCGACGAAGCTCGGTTTTGCACGCGGATTGAGGCGTCGAGTTCTTAACTCACCGAGGTAGGAATCTAGACTTTAAAGTTGTTAGAGGGTGTTGTATGTAATTTTATACATCTTTACCATCTTTTATTCATGAAAAGGTGTTTCATGTTTGGGAAAAATGGGTTTTTGGTTTAAAAACCATTTTACGTCATTTTGGTTGGATGAAAACGGTGTTGGATGTTTCTTTTGAGGCCTTTGGTGATAGGCTTGAGCGTATGTGAGTTCATGGGTGTGAGATGGAAGCTTCGAGGCTCCATCTTGGGTTTAAAATGGAAAAATCGTTGGTGAAAAATATTTTCTAGGCTGGTTCAGTCGACTGAACCCATGGGGTCAGTCGACTGGATAATGGTTTGTGGGTTTGGTCGATTGAACCCATGGGGTGAGTCGACTGAACAGTGATGTTGGGCGTTTTGGCATGGATTCTAGTGTATTTTTCAGTCGACTGAAGGGTGGGTCCAGTCAACTGAACCTGGGCTGTTGAGGGTGCATATTTGAAAATCATGTTTTTGAAGGTTTGGAGCTAACCTGTGGGGTTGAGACTCAACTTTTAAAATATTTTGATGAAAACCATGCATTTTCATGCATCGATCTCCATAGTAGATGGATTGGATCTTCTTATACATATGTTGTATAGTTTTGAACTCATGTTTTTACATGTTTTGTTTTGATCTCCATGTGACTAGTTGGATCTTGATCTCTATGTTGATGGGTTGGATCTATTTATACATGTTTAATGTATAACTATGAAAAAGGTTTGGTTTTGATAAATGATTCTCTATATGCACTGGGATATCGGGCATTTGGCACCAGTTGCCCTCAGTGGACGTCCAAAAAGGTGCACAGCGTAGGTACCTTGCTCCTTCAGGTTAATCCCCATAAACTAGGTGGTTGGATGCTTTGTTCCCTCTGGTTTTTGAACTTGTAAACTAAGTTTTTATGTTGTGGCGGCTTCGTATAGAACTTACATTCACCTAACCGGTCCTATGATGTGTAGGGATTGGGTAAAGGGGCAGGAATCTATAGTTGCTACATTTGTCCTCTTATGACGGAGTCGGTACATAGGATTTCATTTTATCTTTCTCCTCGGCTGTGTGGCCCGAGTGGAGCATACTATTTTACCAATTTATTTTTCTCGGTGTGTGTGTTCCGAGTGAAAAATATCTTTTTTCTTTCTTCGGTTGTGTGATCCGAGTGGAAAATAACGTTTTGAATATAGTTTTCTTTAACTATTGCTTGCATTAGTTTTAATACTTGGTTTTACTTGTGGTCGAGTTAGCTCCCACCATATGATTGCATATCCTGCTTTACAACTTTATAGTATGTTTCTATTGGGTTTTGGCTCACGGGTGGGATTGTCTGTACAAAACTATTTTTAGGTGATGATCTGGAGCATGATCTTGAGTAGATCTTGTGGTGCCCATGGTGAAGGATGGCGGAAGACTCTTGTAATTTTTCCTTTTTGGTATGCATGTTCCTGAAGACAGGTTTTGTATGCCATAAGGCGATATATTGTATGCATGTTGGAACTATATGTTTACTGTTTATGAGGGATGCATATTGGATTTTTATTTGATTTCAACAGGTGAATTTAAATGTATAAAAATCTATTTTCATAAAATTGGTGTTTGGTGGATTTTCACGTGACCTTGGGTTTTGGGGCGTGACAGTGCAGGAAAATCATTGAGAAAGAAGATGAAGGGCAGTGTTGAAGCAATTGTGAAGGCCAACATAGCCATTCTAGAGCAAGTTAGAAAGGAGTATGATGAATGAGTTATCATTGCTGTCTAGCAAAACTCTAGGAAAGTGGAAGAGCATCTTAAGTATATCTAAGAGGCATGGGCCAAGCAGTTCAAGCCAAAGGGACCGAAAGAAGAGAAAGCTGCTCATCTTAGATGAGAGGTTGACTTGGCTTTGGTAATCACTTTTGCAGCCTTGGAAGAAAATGAAAAGAAGCAAGAAATGGCTCACTCCTCCAAGGAGAAGGCCTATGAGAGAAAGAATAAGCAAGTGGAGAAGATAGCCCTCAAGAAACAGATGGATGATCTTCGAAGCTGTTTACTTTTTTGTGATATTCTCAAGGGGAGTTTTGAGAAGTGGACATAGGTTTAGAAGAAGCCGAACCACTATAAATCTTGGTGTCCGGTTCAATTCCTCTTTACCTAACCTCTTTAATTTCTTCATTACTTTATTTCTTCATATACTTGCTATATTTGTCTAAGAAATTAAAAGGTTTTTAAAATTGTTATTATTGTTTTTAAAATAAGAATATTGTGTTTGATGTTTTGGATCTGTCAAAAATTGCACAATGTATATTGTTCACATTGCTGCTTTGAGCTTATTGGACACTTGAACATTTTGATTGCTACACAATCTTTAATGAATTCAGAATGCTTCTTTTGAAGCTTAGATAAGACATTGTTGTTAAATTCCATATTGCTATACTTGCTTAAATTGATTAAAGTATAAAAATAAGGAAAGAACCCTTGTTGAGAACCTTTTAAAATGTTTTCTAGAAACTATTGTAATCATCAAAACATGAGAGATTGTTAGCCCAAAGGATTTTTAATTAGATTTTGATGATTTTAATAATTTATTTTTCTAATTAAATTGATTTAAAATGATAATATTTAATCTTTCCAAGAAGGTAGTGTCGACACTACATGATTAATAAGTCGGCACCTTAAGCCATTTGTGCTGACTCTTTACATCAAATGGGTTGACACTCATTGTTCTCATAAAGAATGTTTTGTGTTGACACAAATTGATATTTGAATCGACACCTTAAAGTAAAGTACTCTTGAAACTCTCAAGTGTGTTGACATTATTGAAAAATTGAGTCGACACCTTAACAGTTTTGCTAAGACGTTTCAGGTACTTGTTTGAGTTGGCACCAAACTAGTTTGGGTCGACACCTTTAGTATTGGACCGAAATCTACTTTGGGTCGACACTAGATACTCTCTGAGTTGACACCATGTCAAAGGTAAATGAGCAAAATGAGTCGATATTGGTCTAACTAGGTTTTAACATATTTTGATGATAACATACCAAAGCTTCTAATTGTGCAAATTGAGTGTGTTCATAGGATTTTAATGATACAAGCACAATTGAGATGGAAATCATTAAGCATGAAGATCATATTCAAGAGGCTAAGATCCATGAAGCATGAGAAAAATCAAGAAGAAAACAAAAAGACTTGAAGAACTTGAAGATTTTTTAAGTGTAAATACACTAGGACCTTTGTAAGTTCACAAACATTGGCTATATATATGTGAAAGCTCATAGGGGACCTTTGTTTGACCCTAGATGATTAATATTTTATGAAAAATCATTTTCAAAGTATAAAATGTGTTTTAAAATGTTTGAAAAGAAGTTCGGCAAAAAATATGCAAAAAAGTGTGTGAAGAAAATTGACATACCTTCTGTTTTTTGGTCTTAACGTTTTGTACAAAATAAATTTTGCTATGAGGTTTGAACCATTGGAAAGTAGACTTCTAGGTCTTCAATTTGAATACAAGAATGTCCCTATTCGAAGTCCAGATGAAGGATTTATGGTCATTTGAAGTCAAAAAAATTGAGCAGTCGCGATCCAGTCGATTGATCACTGGATCAAGTCGACTGAATGGGCTTGTCCAGTCGACTGAACAGGCTACAATTTGAATATTTTTTGCTGTAACGACTAGTTTGACCATTACCACATTTAGCCCAACGGCTAGTTCTTGTTTTTGGCCTATAAATAGACCCCTTAAGCCTTGAAAAATATATAGCAAAGCCCTCCATCATACTCTCTCATATACATCAAGTTTGTGCTTCAAATTCTTTATTTTTATGAATCATTTTTTAGAGAAAATCTTAGAATTCCTCCATTGAGTTTCTCACTTATATATCATTTAGAGTAAACATTAGTGTGCTTCATTTGTATTTATTTGCTCGCTGAATGAGCTTATTCATTGAATAATCATATTTGGATTTCTTGTTATTCTTGTTGTAACTTGAGAAGATGATTCTCAAGAGAGGCTACTCTGCCTATTGAAGGAGAGAGGCTACTCGGCCTATAAGGTGTGTGTACTTGAGGAGGAGACATCCTCAAGAGAGGCTACTCAACCTAGACTAAGGAGAGAGGCTGCTCCACATGCTGAAGGAGTGTTTAGTGGAATCCTCGTTGCGACTGGCTTGAGACAAGGACGTAGGCCGGTGGGCCAAACCTTGTAAATCTTGGTATCGTATCTCTCTAACTCTCTCTTTAATTCCACACTTTAAATTCTATATCTACTTGAATTTGTTTGTTAGAGAATACTTGTGGTCATTTGGAATTTCATCTTTAATTAGGTTAATATTGGCATAATTTTTTTAAATACCCAATTCACCCCCTCTTGGGATTGCACCTACACTATCAATTGGTATTAAAGCAGGTCACATTTTTCTTAAAAAGTTTTTGTGAAAAGATTCATGGCTCAAATCAGTGTATCTCCTTTTGGTGAGTGACAATCGTCCGTTCGTCCTCCTTTATTCTGTGGCATGCATTATATTTTTTGGAAACAACGCATGAAAATTTTTATTCAAAGTATGAATTGGTATGCTTGGCAAGTTATAGAAAAAAGGCAATTATATTCCCATAAAGTTAATTGATGGAAAAAAAGTTCCTAAATTAGATGATGAATTAGATGATTATAATATGAAAGTTTTACAAATAAATTCTAGTGTTATCAATGCTTTATACTAAGTTTTAGATGCAAATGAATATAATAGAGTTATGAACTGCATAAGTTCACAAAAAATTTAGAAAAAGCATGAAATCACGTATGAAGGAACCAATGATATTAGGGATTCTAGAATAGATTGACTAACAAGTGAATATAAGTCTTTTAAGATAGCTGCTTATGAATCAATTTCTGACATGTATACTCGATTTACGCATATCATCAATTCTTTATATGCTCTTGGAAAGACTTACCCCTCTTAAGAATTATTGAGAAAAGTGCTTCAGGGTTTGCCACTAGTATGAGAAGCTATAGCTACAGCCATCATGGAAGCTAGAGACTTGAAGAAGATGATCTTGGATGAACTCATCGAGTCACTCATTACCTATGAGATGGCAATTAATGATAGAGAAATCGAGCTCAACAAAGGAAAGATGATTGTCTTCAAAGCATCAAATGAGAGCTCTAGTGATGAAGAGGATGAAGATCGTTATATGAAGCTCATCAGTAGAAAGCATGGAAAATTTCTAAGGAAGGACAAAAAGCTTGCAAAGAAATTCCAAGGCTCAAAGAAATACACAAGTGATTCAAGTAAAAAGGAATCAAAAAGGAAAAAGAAGAAGAAGAAAGCTATGATGACTACAACCTGGGATCAACTTGACTCAAGCACTTCCAATGAGAAGGTAAATCTTTGCTATATGGCTCATAATATTAGTGAGGTAAATTCTAAAACTACAAGTACTTCAAATAAATTAAATTCTAATAGTGATAAATCAACCGATAAATCATTGCCTACATATGAGGAACTTAAAAATGGGTTTTATGATTTACATAAATATTTTTTGAAGTTAGGGAAGAAAAATGCTTCTTTGAAAATAGAAATTGAAAATCTTTCAAAAGAACTCATTGAGTTAAAATCATCTTATGAGATTTTCGAAAAAGATCATAAAATTGAAATTTTCACTATTGAAGAATAAAATAATTATTTAAGAGGTTAGTTTAAAAGAATAAAATCCTCTCATAGCAAAAATGAGATTATAAAGTTAAAGAGGAAAATTAAAGACTTAGAGGCTTCTTCAAGTAATTCTTGTTCTAAAAATAATCATGCCAAAACTACTTGTTTGTATTGTATGAAAAATAGTCATATTAGGTATAAATGCCCTTATAGAGAAAAAAGAGGTATTGATAAAAACATCATTTGAAAAATAAAGTATGATCCGAATACTAACTTTCATGGACCCAAGAAGGTATGGGTACCAAAAGAACCCACTTAAATCTATATTGTAGGTGCTTAGATGCCTCCACTTGAACAATCAAGTGTGTTATAGTAAGTGGAATCTCAAAGTACGTGTGGGATGTCAAGTCAAAGCTTCAAAATTGTTTATCACTTGAGACTTGACTCTAATGGTATAATCTTTCTAGTTTTTGTATCTCGTTTAATATCATAACACTTGGTATCATAATATTTTTGTGCTTAAGTCATGCATCATATTCTTGTTAAAAATCTTATGTGCTATGATTTAGAGAACAAATATCTTTATTAAAAATCTTAAATTATATATGAATATGAAAACTGACTTCCTACATGAAAATTGGGCATATATCTTTTTGAAAGTCATCAACATGAAAATGAATCAATTCATAATGTGCTATGCCGTAGAGACAATTCATTCATGCACAATTTTTATACTCATAAAATAAAATGACAATGTGCTCTAGATGTTCACATCTTCTTTGTCATAACTAAAATTTATGTATTAAGAATGTATATACATCTTTTTTCATAAGATCATATCTGTACCCATAATTTATGTCAATTTGTCAGATTTAAATGTAGATAAAAATGACTTTTTGAGTAATATTTGATATCATTTTTTTAAAAGTCATAACAATTGGTATTATGTGCTATTCTTTGAGGAAAACTTTTTGCACATGTATACTTAATGGATCATAATTTTCTCATGCATATTGATTGTTAAATTAGTAAAAGAGAAAATTTCATATCCTTTCAATTGGTATGATTTGAATTAATAAAAATTATATGAAAAAAATCATACTTTTGAAATTATATGGGTATTATAATATTTTTTTGGAACATCAATTGTTAAATTAAAATAGAGTGAAAATGTTTTTCTTATTTCAATTGGTATTATTATAAAAGATATTATGCACGTGAAATCATGAATTTATTGAATCCAATATATATGGCATTATTGTCCTAAAAGTTTTAAGCTGCAGCACAAGGTTTCAATCTACGCACAAATAGCTACTTTTTATATATTATCTACCTATGCTTTGAAATAGGTAATGTTTTAACGCTTTAAAAGTTCTTTCATGCAAAGTTATTATCTTCATTATTGGTGTAAACATAATAATTTTCAATGGTTTCTTAGAAAATGGGGGAGAATGGTTAACAATTGGTATTATTTATATTTTTACCCATGAATAACAATTGGCATCAGTTTATCAATTGGTATCATATCAATTAGTATTATTTTGACAATCAATTTTTCTAATAGTTGGTATCATGTTTTTTCGTCAAATGATGCTATACCAAAAAGTGGGAGAATAATTTTTTAATAAATTTTATTTTTAAACTTTTACTTTTTGATGATGTCAAAAGGAAAAAAATGTTTGAGAAAAATAAGTACTATTATTTTAACATTCATTTTAATATGAGAAAAAGAGAGCGTATACACTGCACTTAATAATTAAATCTTTGTAATATGTAAAAAGGGTGAGAGCTTATATTTCAAATGTTTTGATAATGTCAAAGAGAGAGAATGCTTGAAAAAAATGTATAACTTTTGCATTCCTTTTCATATGTTAAACATGGAGAGGTTTTGTGTTAAATTACTTATGTATGCCTTAATGACTTTTATCATAGAAATGCAATTTACCAAATTCATCGGTCAAATTGTGCATAAATGTCTATCACTTGAAAGTTCAACGTCCTTGAATTGATTGCATTATATTTTCTAAATCTTAGTTATATGTATATTGTGAGGAGGAGCCTTGTAAAGACAACCTCATTTTGCTCTTTGTTTGTCATCATAAAAAAAAGGAGAGATTGTTGGCTTAACTAGGTTTCAACCTATTTTGATGATAACAAAACAAAGTTTCTAATTGTGCAAATTGAGTGTGTTCACAAGAATTTAATGGTACAAGCACAATTGAGATGGAATCCATGAAGCATGAAGATCATATTCGAGCAGCTAAGATCCATGGAGCATGAGAAAACTAAGAATAAAAGAAAAAGACTTGAAGAACTTGAAGATTTTCTAAGTGTAAATACACTAGGACCTATGTAAGTTCACAAATATTGGCTATATATGTGAAAACTTATAGGAGACCTTAGTTTGACCCTAGGTTGTTAATATTTTATGGAAAATCATTTTCAAAGTATAAAATGTGTTTTAAAATGTTTTAAAAGAAGTTCAGCAAAAAATATGCAAAAAAGTGTGTGAAGAAAATTGATATACATTCAGTTTTTTGTTAATAACTTTTTGTACAAAATTAATTTTGCTATGAGGTTTGATCCATTGGAAAGTAGTAAACTTTTCGGGCTTCAATGTGAACACAAGAATGACCTTATTTGGAGTCCGAATGAAGGAGTTATTGTCATTTGAAGTCAGAAAAATTGAGCAGTCGCGATCCAGTCGACTGATCACTGGATCCAATCGACTGAAGGCTGGTCCAGTCGACTGAATGGCCTTGTCTAGTCGACTGAACAGGCTACAATTTGAATATTTTTGGTTGCAACGGCTAGTTTGACCATTACCACATTTAGCCCAACGGCTAGTTCATATTTTTGGCCTATAAATAGACCCCTTAAGCCTTGAAAAATATATAGCAAAGCCCTTCATCATACTCTCTCATATACATCAAGTTTGTGCTTCAAATTCTTCATTTTTATGAATCATTTTTGAGAAAAAACCTTAGAATTCCTCCATTGAGCTTCTCACTTATATATCCTTTAGAGTAAACATTAGTGTGCTTCATTTGTATGTATTTTCTCGTTGAAGGAGCTTATTCATTGAATAATCCTATTTGGATTTCTTATTATTCTTATTGTAACTTGAGAAGGTGATTCTCAAGAGAGGCCACTCCGCCTATTGAATGAGAGAGGCTACTCGGCCTATAAGGAGTGTGTACTTGAGGAGGGGGCATCTTCAAGAGAGGCTACTCCGCCTACTGAAGGAGTGTTTAGTGGAATCCTCATAGCGGTTGGCTTGAGGCAAGGACGTAAGCCGATGGGTCGAATCTTGTAAATCTTGGTGTCATATCTCTCTAACTCTATCTCTTTAATTCTGCACTTTAAATTCTATATCTACCTGAATTTTTTTATTAGAGAATACTTGTGGCCGTTTGGGATTTAATGTTTAATTAGGTCAATATTTGCATAAATTTTTTAAATACCCAATTTACCCCCCTCTTGGGATTGCACCTACACTATCAGTTGACACCTAAAGGATTTGGGTCGACACTTACACAGTCTTGTGAGATTCAACTTGAGTCGACACCAACACAAAATGAGTCGACACTAACACAAAATGAGTCGACACCAAGTGATCCAACGAGTTCTGGTCTTCGGGTTTTATGAGTCGACACCAAAGGACATTGAGTCGATACATAGAAACCCTCTAGGAAACTCAAATGAGTCGACACCAAAGAAGAAAGGGTCAACACGAAGACTTCAAGTCATTTTTCGATTCTAAGTCAAAAAGGGTCAGCACCAAAGCTTATTGAGTCGACACAAATGTTCCTTTTGAAAACAAGAAGTTTTGAGTTGACACCAAACTAAGGTGAGTCAACACTAAAACAACCCAGACTGCCTGAAAGTTTCTGAGTTGACACCAAACGAAGAAGAGTCGACTCTAACAGTCTTGAGACTTACCGTAACTTTCTGAGTCGACACTAGACGATTTTGAGTTGACACCAAAGTCTTACTTGAAAATTTGAAGAAATGCACTAGGTCAACAACAAATGTTTCATGAGTCGACACCACTGTGTGGGTGAGATAAAAGTAAAAATTTGGTCGACACCATTTGAGTCGATACAACCACTTGAAGAACCAAGTCCTAGATATTTTGTGTTGACACAAAATGGTTTTGAGTCGACACCTGCAGCAGATTTCAAATCTCGCGCTGGTTCTAACGGTAGGATTTTTGTGCATTAATTGCCCCCACCAACCTACCAACAGTCGTTTACTTCAGATGGTTATATAAGGAGTTAATTTTCAAAGCTTAAAATATGTGGGCACTATTTTGTTGTTCAAAATCAAAAACTCAAATCCTTGAGAAATCATTTACTGCTCTTTAATACTCCTTTAGCTGATTCTCTATTTATTGCTCATTTATTTTCAATCATTTGTAAGGAGAGTGAGTTAGTGAATATTTGATTCTCTTATTTATTGTAAGAGAAGGTGAGTTACCCTTGATCCTTTAAGAGAGTGAGTGATCCTCTTTAAAGAAGAGCTCAAGTTAGTTTAGAAAAATATAGAGTTATTTTGTGGGAACTACTTGAGGCTGTAAAAGACTTTTGAATGAACATGTGAAGCATTCAATCATAGTGGATATTTTCAAGGGGAGTCTTGAGCAGTGGACGTAGGCTTGGAAAAAACTGAATCACTATAAATATTGGTATTTGGTTCATTTTCTCTCTCCTAAACCTTTTTAATTTCTTTATTGCTTTATTGCCTGCCATATTTTTTTGTGAAATTAAAAGATTTTTGAAAAGATTTTAGAATTTTTTTTATAATTGTTATTATTGTTTTAAAACTCAATTCACTCTCTCTTGGGATGCTTGAACTAACACACTACAAAAAAAAATATTAAGCACAAAATCGAGGCTTAACATAGTGTATTTTGCAGAATAACATCGATACTTTTATGTATCGATCACACCCTCCAACTTACAATTTGCTAGTCCTCGAGCAAAGAAAAGAAAAAATCTATCCCATTGCCCTACATGCAATATTTTTGTTTTGAGAATATCGAAGTGAAAGCTGTAAAAAGACTACCTCCAATATTGAATTCATACATTATCTTGGCTAATTGCTATTTTCACAAAATTTTCATCACAAGAATTGACCTTGGTGTGTATCTGTTGACTCAACCATTTAAATCTATCTTATGCCTCAAAATACCTAAAGTGCGAATTTCTATCAAAACTATGCCTCGACTTCAATTCTCACTATATCATGCACTAAACTCTGGGTCACGCGAAAGGTTGGAAGCAATACTGTCAAGATCTTTATTTTCCAAAAACGATTATCGAAAAAAAATTAACTGAACAGACAAATGCCGAAACGGGCTCTAGATAAAAATTTTGACATCGAACGATCAAAAATAAACCCGTGCAACCAAAGTTAATTTAGATAAATGGCTCTTGTCGATATGATTTTCAACTACGATTTGATTCCGAGTTGAAGCTCCAGTCAGATCTTCTACTGTATTTCCTTACGCGATCCTTGAACGTAGTGTGGGCTACGATCCTCCGAGAACTTGTACCGGCAGAACCCCGATATATTTAAGTCTTGAAAGACAAAAATAATATCATGATAATATATGAGATATCTAAACTATCAATTCTATCAATCTCAAACTGGTTCAGCCTACCCGCGTATATAGAGGGTTACAGCAGAGACCTGAGGAATAATTATGAGTAAGACTTCCAGTGGAACACAAACACCTACCAGCGGTTTTTGTAATTAAAGAAAGATGCATAGCGGTATCTGCAATTATGGAAAATTAGCAGCGATTTCTGCAATTTTCATAAAACGTTGAATTACAGCTCACACCACTAAAGAACTATAATTGCACTCTAATCCATAATCTCAAGAGCTTATTGCATTGAGCTCCTGTTATTAAATGATTACAATTTCTCTCCACGTTAAGATTCCCGATATACGCCAATTAAATTTAATTACTGACAATTTAATTTAATCGGCATTTTGATATTCCTTAAACCCTTCTCCTTAACTTATTTGATCGCCGGATAATTAAATCCACCTACAGGGTTTGGCCCGGTCAAAACTTATAAGCATTCTTAAGGGGGTTTTGTTAATCCCGATCATTTGGAACTTGGATTCCGTCAATAATTAATATTTTTCATATGAATAATACCGTTAGATCGCACCCTCTAATGAATCAAAATAACGAATATTAAATATATGTAAATCAATAATTATTTCAGGATTAAGAGGA
>JAOTRH010164694.1:0-12682 GCA_034768845.1 Heliamphora exappendiculata
TCTCTCTCCAATCTCATCTCCTTTCTGCTCAAGCCGCCCCCCGCCCTCCCAAATCTCATCTCCTCTCTCTCTCTCTCGTTTCACCGCCGGTGCTAGTCGCCGCCGTCCAAGACAACCGGCGACTCCTCCACCAGCCGACGCCAGCCACCACACCACCGTCGTCACCGACGCCGCTAACATCGAGCCGTTGCTGTTTTCCTCTCTCTCTCTCTCTCGGTAATCACTCTCCTGTTTTCTCCTTCTCTCTCCTCCTCCACACCACGGGAAGACAGGTGTGGACGACGGTGGCGCTGCGACGGTGGGGGGCTGCGGCGCCCATTATTCCTCTTTGTTTCTTTTTTTTTTGAGTTATTACACTCACAATCAATTGTAAAATATCAATTATTTCTCAATCGACAACGTTCACTATCATTTTTACGACCTAACGCTACTAGTGAACGGCTTCGATTGCAGGTAAATTATTTTAGCGAATTCAAATCGAAGAATTATCGGTTTAAAATTTTTATAAAAAGTAATAAAAAAAAAAGAAAGAAAGAAAGAAACAGATTTTGTGTTGGGGGCAAAATATGAATATAATAGTATGGGATTGCTGACCTAACGGAATTGGACCGAACCATAACGGGTTTGGGTTGGTATGTAATTACATTTTAAGATTATAAGGGAGGTCAGTGTAATTTGTCTACCTGAGTGGGGTTAACTGTATTTGATCAAAACCTCATGGGAGGTCAGTGTAATTTACCCTTTTTTTTTCCTTTTTGTGTGTAGATCATTTCCGCATTGCTCCGTTTTTTTTTTTGTGGATTATATTGAAAGAAACCTTAATTGCACTCATGGATTCGAGTAGATAATGGCAATTACACACACTTGGAAACACTCACAAACCCACCACAGATGCAGAGATTGTTAATTATACTTTATTTGTGATTGCATAAAATGGGGAAATATTTCATATGATTGTACAAATTAATTACACTACAGAGATTGTTGATTGCACAATGGATGCAAGATTTGGTTAAAATTGAGAATTATTTTAATTATTGTATATTTTATGAGATCCAATGGAACCATTGTTGCTCTTAATTTTTTTTTTAATTTTTTTTTGTTTGGCATTTAGTTAATATTAATTCAAATGGCTTAAACTTTGTGCAGGCACCTGTTGCTTTAAAGAAGGGTGCACATCTTTTGAAGTATGGGCGAAGAGGGAAGCCCAAATTCTGCCCTTTCAGGCTATCCACGGTAGGCAATTTGAGAAAAGTGTGTATAGAGAACTTCATAATTATTTTCTATGCATAATGTTTGTGCAAGAAAATCGTGTGTCACCAAGCAGTTCATCTCTGGGTGAAATAATGGACCTTTCCAATTTCAGAATGACAGTTACCCGTCATATGCATAACATTCAAACTTTGTGAGCATCTGATAATGGCAACCTAATTAGATCCATGAATAATTTATTTTGTGGTTTGATCAGAAATGGATAACATAGATGATTCTACCTGATACCAACAGTTGATCCCAAGTATACAAGTAGAGCCTTCAAAATAATTGCTATTTCTTCAGTGATGTTCACGAGAGCTTGAAAATTATACCTTCAAGTACTTTCTTTTTGCTCGGCTCTCGGATTCCTAATTTTATTACTCACCTCTTTCCTTCCACCAGAAATTGAGTGCAAAACACCTCACAATTCCTTCATATAGTGAGGATGAGACTTAATTGGGCATTAATATGGTATCAACACTGTTTTACTTCATTTGTCAGTTGTCACATTTTATGCGTAACAATTTTCCATAGTGTTTTTCTATTTTCTGCCTGAGTCTTGCCATCCTTTTGATGTTTCATAAGACCAATTGAAAGATTGATTTTTGAACTAAATCTTTTGGAAATTTGATTGGAACTATAGTTGTATGACTGTAGTCAAATTTGAAGGTGCAAATTTTTACCGACTCTCGAGCTAAACCTCAGGGCAAACTTGAAAATTATGGTTCATGTATTTGTTCATCCAGTAGGTCACACAATATTATGGCATGCTTACAATCAACTAAGATGATATTGACGATGGAAAAAAAGAGTGGTGAATTAACATAACCAAAGCTCTAGTGATACGTGTTTTAGAGATATCTGATATCCTTGATGAAGAGATGTTACCTTCCCTTTACATCTTTATATTCTCAGTGATGGAAGTATATTGGGCTGCTCACCAAAGAAGTATAAATGCTTAATAGCCAATTTGATCCCTATCTACTTCTGTTTGACATAAGTCTGCCAATCCATCTTGCACCTTGTTTGTCTCTGGCATATGTTGCAACTAAATGATATAATTGGCTAACTCAAACCCAATTCAATCTCTCTTTAATGTTAGCAATTAATATTATCTCGATGTTTTTGGCTATTGCTCTTTTTTATTATAGAAACTAGTTATATATATAAGTAAAAAACTCCTTTTTGTTTTCAGGATGAGAAATTTTTGATATGGTATTCTGGTCAGGAGGAAAAGCAATTGAGGCTAAGCTCAACTACAACGATTGTTCATGGGCAGAAGACTGTAAGGACACGAAAGCTACTTTTTATGTGATTTGTGATGATGTGTGTGGGCGCGCTTGTGTGTGCGGTTGCATGCATGTGCATATATGCATGCGTGTGCGTACCTATGAGTGAGACAAATGATGAGATTTTAAGTCTTTGCTCCATCGTTGCCACAAGTTATCACTATGCTAAGACACCAGTTCTGATTCCCTCAGCTGATATTAAATTCCTCATAATGCCTTTTTCATTTATATGTTTGTTGTATCTTCTTGTTACAGCCAAATTTTCTGAGGCAAATTCAACCAGAGAGGGAAAGTCAGTCCTTTTCAATAATCCATGCAAATGGTCAATACTCTTTAGACCTGGTATTGCAGGACTTTCTATTCGAAATTATACAACTTCAAAATTTTTGTACATTATGGGTGATTATGTTCCTTTTAGAATTTCATAGTTTCAATTTTTGTATAGCTATGCAAGGACAAAGCACAGGCTGATTCTTAGTGCTTAAGCTTGAGAGCCGTAATATCGAGGTGCCACAATTCCAGAATATTG
This sequence comes from Heliamphora exappendiculata, assembly GCA_034768845.1. NCBI lineage: Eukaryota > Viridiplantae > Streptophyta > Magnoliopsida > Ericales > Sarraceniaceae > Heliamphora > Heliamphora exappendiculata. The sequence goes on from JAOTRH010164694.1 coordinate 3,073, forward strand.
GGTGCTTCAAAAAACCAAAGAGGGGCACAATCTTGTATAAATAGCCCAGCTAGCTATATGCGAAGAAAGAATAATCTTAGGATTTTGGAGGAGACCACCAAAAATTCTGAGGCCTGTAATAGCTTCTTCTGTTGGTTTATTCCAAAAAATTGCAGTTGCTGCCCTGTGTAAGCTTTACATTTGATATGAGAACAATGAAAATGGGTACCGTTTTTTCTCACATCCATAATAGTTTTAGAATAGTTATGAATATCAGTTCAGTCGGCGGATGTTCTTATAAGCTTACATTTTGATATGAGAACAAGAAAATGGGTACCATTTTTGTCAAATGTTTTGAAATTTTTGGAGTTCTTTTTTTATTTTTTTGTTAATACAAAAAATAAAAAAGGAATGAAAACACCCCACAACTACCTAATAGAAAAAAATAATATAGAAAAAAGTAAATCTTATGTAAGTTCCTTTGATGATAATTTAATATTGGGTCAAATACTTCTTTTGCAGGTAGGTTTTTTTAATAAAATTGTGCGAAGTACTTCTTCAACAAATGATGAATTGGAATTGCTGCTTCTTCTTTAGCAAAAGTTCTCCTAGATTGTATTATGATAAATTTCAAATTATTAGGCATTTTTTTTAATTTGGTACAATTGATTAAAAGATTGAGTATCATATGAATACATTTCTTTGAAAATTTAATAAATTTTTTTTATTACAGTCATGGTAATTTGTTTTGTTGTCTTGTGTTTGGAACTTAGAGTTCATTATGTTGGAAACGCTTTTTAATAGTTGACTTTTTTATGTTTCACATTTATACTTTATAAACATAATAGAACTAAATATGTAGAAACTTAGATTTGAAGCTACCTAGAATTGATGAGTCAAGAATTATATTAGCTGATAAGGTTATCATAGGTGAAAAAAGACTCGAAAAAACATTAAGTGGGCGCTGGTGCGCAGTGGTTATTTTTAATCACACTTTTTTAGTTTTTATCACGCACAAAAAGTGTGGTCAATAATGCGAAACCAACTTAACAATTACACTAATTTCATTTTTAATCACGCTTTTGATTATTTATAATCACACTTTTCAGTTTTTATCACGCACAAAAAGTGTGGTCGATAATGCAAAATCGAGATTTTAAAGTTTTAACAATCACACTAATTCTATTTTTAATCACGTTTCTTTATGTTTTTAATCACCCGCAAAAAACGTGATGAAAAATCTCGATTTTAGATCACACCCACATACACCACACTTAGAAAAGCGTGATTATAACCTTATAATCACACTTTTAAAGCGTGATGTTTCAACTGTTTTGTAGTAGTGGCTCTATAAACAACCCTAAGAATAAAAAACAAGATTTCACTCAAAAAGGCATCGTGTGAGTAGGTTAGGGGTTGTTCATATAAGATCTAGTGTTGCATGTAAGTGTTTTTGAGTTTTATGGCTTGAATAGGTTTTGGAGCCTTGGTATGTATGAATATACAATATGCATGCAAAGAAAATACATTAAATTTAAACATAATATGAGCTAAGTTACCGAAACCCTAAATAGTCTAATTTTCTGGACATATTAACTTTCTGCCACGAACTTTAAACTACCATAACTAATTGTAGAAAAATGATCTAAATGTATTTTTTTATATCCACACCTAAATTTTTAAGTTCTCTTTCATAAAAAATTGGTTTGAAGTGATTTCGTTGCGTAAAACTCTAGATACACCATTTTTACCAAAGAGTGTCAGATTTTGACCGCTCTAAGTTGCAGACATAAATACCCTATGTTATAGTGAGAACCGAGCGTAGGTCAAAACATAAAACTTGTAGATAACATGTTTATCTTACTATTCACCAAACATGAGCCAAATATATGAAATCTTGATAGGTCAAAACCCTTCCCAAAGCCACTGCTGTGAATCAATGACTGATAGAGCTCTCTGTTACATGTTTTTATGGGATCAAAAACTTATGTTTTTAATGGCCAAATCCAAGTGATTTTTATGAAAAATGTATCTAACATATTAAACTAGATACTGATAAAAAATAAGCCCACAATACCCCCGAATGGTTCCCCAAAGAGATTGAGCATTCTCTGTTGAAAATCGGTTCTACTGAACCTTTTTATACTGACTGAACTCATTTTATAAAATGGCCAAAATCATCAACTTGCTCCAAACAACTAGTCTTAACACAAAACATAAAATTTGTATGGGACACCTTAAACTAAAACGTTTCAAAAAATCAGGCCCATAACCCGTGAATTGATGCCCCAAAACTGAGGCCAATAAAGGCCCAAATTCTGCACCTTTCTCTATAAAGTGCTGAATAGTTTTCTCTTAATTAAAATAAATTATCATTTTGCTCTAGGACCAGACCTTAGTGTTAAAAATGAAAATTGTAAGAAATATTTTTATCTAATTGGTGTTTAAAAAATAAAAAATTAACTCCATACCTAAGTGTCTCAAAACACTATTGTAACTTTAAATTTAACGTTTGAACAATTACTCAAATTTGGCTAAGTATATGGATGGCATGTCACGTTGTGGAATTTGAAGATATAGACTTTAAATGAATTATGGGAGTGATTGTTATATGAAATTAACAATTTGATGAATATAAGCCATGTCGATAGGTTGGATGCATGTCACATAAATTATAGCTTGTGTTTCGTATACTTGTACTCTATATTTTTGTGAATTGTACTTTGTGTTATACCATGTTTAAATACTATGCTATAATTAGTTGTACACGAGAAGCATATTGCACATCATGAGCACTCCTACACTTGCATCTTGATTTATCGAAGTCCCTTTTGTTCCTACCATTGTGGGTTGGGTGGAAATCATTCTTTCTGTAGTTTTGAACCTAGAGCGTCCCTGATTGTCAATTTTAAAATTGATTTGGGAAGTTGTTAATATGAAAAGGAGTTTATTATGAAAATGGATAAGGCACCATGGATTCGTCACTAACCTTTTTAATTTCGGTAATTTAGACTTTTGGTTGACGCCAAACGAGTATTCTTATTCTTAAGGTGGGTTTTGTGCGCATATAATTTGGCCAGAGAAACTAGAACAAGGGTGGAGGGTTTGGAAAAAGAATGTAACTAGCTACCACACGCCGTTACCATTGAGTAAAACGGCTGAGATATGAAGTTAAGGCGAGCGTTAATCCTTTCGCAACGAGGCAAGAATAAGTTTGGTAATCATATTCCCATAAAGTCAACTCTGTAATTCCCGGTGTGGAATTCATACTATGGTCCTGGATGTATGTCGGATTGAGCATCTGGATTGCATTCATTTGCATCAACACTTGCACAATTATTTATATATATATATATATATATATATATGCTTACCCTGCCGTAAATGTCAAATTTGTCTGCCTCCTTGACCTTAAGTTGTATTGGGTGTTATATGATATGTATTGTAAAATATTTTGTTGTGAGTTTGTTAAAAGGTTTAGGGAATTTACTTCTAGATTTTGGCTCATGGCATTCGTGCCACAGGTGAAGAAAAAAAACTTTAAGAGGAGGGTGTGCCAGTAAGGAAAGAAGATTTCGAGGAACAGGGTGAGTGACAGGAGCCAGCCAATCCCCACAATGTCGTTTGAAAATTTTGAATTTTCTTCCTTTTTGATCTTTTATTCAGTTTCCACAGGCATATTGTAACTTTTGTTAAACTCTCTAGATGACTGTAATCGTTAAATATTTTGAACAAGTTTTGAACCCTTAATAATGTAGTATTTATCATATGTAATTATGAATGCATGGCTATAATATCTTCCTTAATTATAGTTATATATGTTCTGACGTGCCCGTAAGACGGAGCGTCTGTAGACATCCCAATTTGACCCTACCCAATCTTAGGTAATCCGATGATGAAAACAGTTAGAATGGTGTCTCAGTACGATTCTCGGGAAATGATCTAAGTTCAGCAATTGAACCCAATTATCAAAACCTTCAAAGCAATAAAATCTTTTTGAATCACCAACTCCAAAGTGGCGACCGCTAACAGAACTTCTTGAAAACCCTAATCAAAAGTGGCGACCGCCACCTCTAACATGGTGACCGCCAACTTGCATTGTATCGACTGCCAATAGAAGCTCTTGGAACCTTTTCAAATATGGCGACCGTCAACTTCAAATGGCCTAACGTGTCCCAAAATGTGTCAACGTCTCACTGGTTGAAGAATTCTATAAATATCGTACCCCAACGTACGTTTTTAAGATAGATATTTAGAGAGAAATTTAAAGAGAGAAACTCTGTCGAGTCGCCAAGCAATTCCGAGCCCGACGCCGAAACCCTACTGAAATACCGAGAGCCAACCCCCCGATGCCGAAGTTCTGAAACCCTAACTTGGATCATCGCTCGATGATCGAATTGCCCATTACCATTCCCCGACTCGAGAATTCCTTACCAATCCAGGTACTTTGTTTAGATTCTCAATTCTTTTAACTCTATTTTCTCTCTTTTGGAGTGATCGAGTTAAGTTCAATTTTAATTTGTATTTTTCTTTCATTTACATAGTTAATCTCGTTTATCATTTAATTTGCTTCATGTAATTTGGTTACTTTCTTTAATTCCTTAGTTATTAACTCATTCACATTTCACACTTAAAACATTGTTATTTTTTCATTAATCTATTAAATAGTGCTCATATATTTTGACAATTACAGCTTATTAATGTTGTTAATTGTTATGATAATTCACTTACATTTATGTTATATAGTTTTCGATACTACATTCACAGTTGAATTAAACAGTTGTATTTAGCTTATTTTATTTCTTAGTGTTAGTATAACGTTCATTCCTTAGTATTTATTTTTCTTTTTTTTCTTTTTTTTTTCTTTTAAGCTTAGTTTAATATTATAGTATTTATTCTCTTTTCCTTTTTTTTAGCATTAATGTAATTTCCCTTACAAGCATTTTTTTTTTCTTTTCCTTCATTACTAGCTTTATTTTCCTTGCAGTGTTACATTTTTTTTTCTTTTCTTGTCTTATTATGGTTAGTTTCGTTTTTCTTTTCTTTTGGTCCTTTTTTTTTAATATTAGCATTATTTTCTTTCATATTATTAAACCTAAAAATCATAAAAACTCTTTTAAACTAGATTTCATCTTTAAGTCTAACTTTCTTCTCATTTGTTTTCTTTTTATTTTCTCTTGTCTCTTTTAAAATATAAAATAGTTAAATTTTCTTTTATTAGTATAACATTTTTTTAACCTCTTTTTATTTTAGTATAAGTTTCTTTTATAAACTTTCTTTTTATAGAATTTTTATGCATATTTTATTTTACATTTCTTATTTCTTTTATTAATTCATCATGTTAATTTTAACCTAATTTATTTCGATAATATACATGTTTTAGTTAATTTATTTCAAATTGTGTTTAGAATAGTTTAGCTTATTTTATAACAATTCATATTTAAATAATTTTAACAATTTCTACCATATTTTTGTTTATTTATGCAAATCATGAGAATTTAATTTATTTTGATGAAAATTGCATGTGGGAGTACTCCATGTATCCTTTAGTTAAAAATTACATACCGTAGAACTTAAAAAAAATTTTGATATTTGTTTATTTGGCATTCTATATACGTATATTATGTATTTTTCGTATTTAATTTTGAATGTGCACTCTTTGCCACCACTTTCTTTATTTACATGCATTTGAAAAATTCTACTAAATAACCAATGATGATTAGTAAAGGCCAACCTTACGGTTAGGCGAACGGAGTGTCTAACACCTTACTCGATTCGTACCTTAACCCCGAACCATTTTTCTTTGGTTAAACATTTTAAATATCAGTAGCCATTTTTATTTTTCTTAATTTTTTTTAACAACTAAGAAAATATTTTGTTGAAAATTCATTTTTGTTGAAAATTCATTTTAACACCTTTAAAGGCCAACCTTACGGTTAGGCGAACGGGGTGTCCAACACCTTACTCGATTCGTACCTTAACCCCCGAACCATTTTTCTCTGGTTAAACATTTTAAATATCAGTAGCCATTTTTCTCTGATTACACTTATTTTCTTATTTTTAAAAACTAAGTCGCCACTTATTTTCAACAAAAATGAATTCTCAATGACTTTCAAGGTGTTAAAATATTTTCTAAACATTTTTTAAATTCTCTTATTTTTTACCATTTTCAAAATTCCAAAATTCCAGCGCCACAGCGTCATAAGAAGCTGGAGGACTTCAAAGCACCTGGAAAGCCAAGGGAAAGAAGGGACAACCATGCCAAGACTGGAGGAGTCCACCATTCGAAAAAGAACAATAGTTGGAGATCGTCTCCAGCAGCTACTAATGACGAGCTCAGTGAGTTAGAGTCCCAAAAAGGAAGAGATGAACAGAACAAAGGGCAACATACCACAAAGAAGCACAAAGCCGAAAAGAAAATAATACAATGCTTCCTATGTAACGAGCCTCATTTGGTGAGAAACAGCCACAAAGGAAGGCATTTTGTGCCATGCAGAAGAAGTCGCAGAAATGTTCTGATGATAAGAATGCCTCAGGAGAGGAGACACAACTTGGTAGTGTTCAACTTCTTAGGGCAATTACCAAGAAGAATGAGAAGAAGTAGGAGCCTAGAAGTATTAAGAGCAAATATGTGTTACATGTAGCTGTGAGGATGAATGTTGTACCCTTCGAGGCATTAATCGACACTGGAGTTACCCACAACTTTTTCAGTATCGAGGAAGGAAAGAGGCTAGGCTTGAAGGTGAAGTAAGACAAAGGCTAGTCTAATTCGATGAACACCGAGGCCAAGCCAATCCATGGAGTGGTAAGGGGTGCTGACATAGCCATTAGGAGTTGATTTGGACATGCAGAGTTTTCAGTGATCGAGCTGGATGACCATTCGATGATACTCGAGATGAACTTCATGAGAAAGATAAATGCAATAGCTGTGTCGCACATGGCAACAATGTTGTTATTGTCTAGGAAATGCCATGCAACGTCCATTAGTGGCGAGGACTTAACTACTCAAGGAAAAATCACTTGCAGGTCTTCAACGGCGAGAGCAGCATGGTGAAGGCAAGGATGTGGAGGAAGCTTCATCAAGCTCTAGCGGTCGAAGGTCTTATAGCAATGTGGTATACGAAATTACTACGATGTGACGAGGGCGTCACGAGAATGGGTGGGGAGAGTATCACGACTTGCTAGCTTATGTTGCACTAGGAGACATAAAGATGGCTAGCACAAGGCAATGGAGACTTGTGAAAGATTCTAGATCGCTCTGAAAGAAATTGGAACGTGGGAGAACCTTGAAGCACCTAGAGAATTCCGGATGAGTCCAAAATATTCTAGAGTGTCCTAGAAGACTCAAAAAGATCTTAGAGGGTTGTAGAAGACCCCCTATGTCATAGAGCATTGGAGAGCATTCTAGAACATAGGATGAGATTAGGAAAGTCTAGATATTTTCTAGGAATGTTCTGGAAGGATAATCTTTGCCCTTGGATCGAATCGATCTAAATCGTCCGTTGAGGAGGTGGAGACCTATTTAAAGTTAGGAGGCCTCATTCGGAGATCAACTAGGAACTTGGTGAGTTAGAGAGCTCCAGAGAGAAAGAGAGTGCGTCAAGTGAGAGCATTGAATTTGCTATCACTTGAGAGAGAGAGAGAGAGAGAGAGACTTGTAGCCTTGTAAAAGCTTTATATACAATTCTTTGTATAGTAAAATTCCCTTGCCTAATTGTGTGTATCTCTTTGTGAGTGCGAGAGATGTGCTTCTTGATCTTGAGCAAGGAGAAAGGCAGATTTAGGCATTCAAGATGCTTTGCCGCCTAGGTGTTGCACATAGCGAAAGGTGACAATCTTGGAAGGTGACACTAAGCTCTAATACGAAATGATGCATCACGTGATGGAGAAGAGAAATGTGAGAAGCTAGCGTAAAAAGATCGAAACCTAACACACGGCCACAAACTTAAACCTCAATTTTTCATTAATTCTTTTTCTATAATATATCAAGTGAGCCTCTTATTTATAAACTTAAAACCCTAATCTAAAAAGAAATTAAAGTCCTAAACGAAAAGGAAAAGAAAAATTAAACCTTAAAATAAACTAAAATCCTAAATGAAACAAAAATAAAAATAAATTCCTAATTGAAAGATAAACTAGAATCTTAAACTAAATGAAATAAAATAAAATTCTAATTAAAAAATAATTAAAAATAAAAATAATTATTAAATAATTAAAATAAAAGTGTAATTGAAACTTCATGTTCTGCGTGAGTAGTGTTTAAAATACATGAACGAAAAATGGCAAGCTAAAATTAAAAACCTTTTTAATATAGTTTAGCTAGCCAAAATAATTATTTGTGGTAGAAATGCCTTATCATTATTTCACGAGAGATCGGTAATTTTGTCAAACTAGTAGACCTTACTGCATTTTTTCCCTAAATCATAGGAGGTCAGCATAATTTACCCAAATTTTCAATACCGTAACGAAAGCATGTCAGATGTAGCCATTAAACAGAGTGAGAATGAATGATTGTTGATGTATTAGCATGATCTTCTTTATGAGTCACATGTAGCAAAGTGATGACTTTCAGCGCATGCACGTGAGATCTGGAAGCATTTGGCTAAAGCAATTGACTTACAGATCTGGAAGCATGATCTTCTCAGATTCTCAAGTTTGAAGGAAATTTTTAAATAAACCCCGAAACCATTGACTCATCTACTAAATACATAGAATTTTTAATTTTATCAATTGAATACCTAAATAATTTAATTCCGATCAATTAACACCATGTCAGAAAACTTCGTCTAAAACATAGACAGAATTAGCTGGCATGTCAAAATGTGAGTTTAGTTTTCAGTTGACATACAAACAAATTCCGTTTAGGTACTCATTTGGTAAAATTAAAAACTCAGGTGTTTAGTAGACATCAAATCAATAGTTCGGGAGTATTTTCGTAATTTTTTCCGAACTAGAAAGAAGAAACACCAAATGCCATCCCACCATCCCCAGAAAAATGTTCCCAAAATATTTTCCACCAAAACCAACTCAATTTCTGTTAACCACAGGAAACTTTTCTGTTGATTTTCATTTTCCGACCTACTAAACACCAGAAAATACATCACATTCACCAAAAATGTTTCTCTCTTAAACAAATGGAACGCAAGACTGAATACCATTCCGGCCTATTGGCCTTCAAAAGGATAACAAGTCCAATAGTGGGCTTGGAACTTGACATTCTGATAACAGCTATTAGAACTCGAAACATAATTTGATGAAATACCTCGATTAAGCATGGTCTATAACATTGAGAATCTGGCAGCAACATGCTCTGCAATCGCCATGCTTGAAGTTAGGCCTGGTGATTCAATTCCAAACAAGTTAACAAGACCAGGTATCCCATGCACATCCTCTCCCTGCAAAAATACATTTATTAAAGCAGGTGGAATTGCCAAGGGCTAGAGAACTCATCGGAAACAATCTTTCACACCATCCAACAAAAATTGGACAAACAAACTTATGTGAAAATGAGGGCAAATGGCACATGGACAGTGTTGGGTATTGAATTATACAGAAAGTAAAATGTTATTTTTCCAAGATGAAACAAAAGATGTAGTAACATGATGTAATGCATTTTTTTTCCTTTTTTTTG
>JAOTRH010164705.1:0-44246 GCA_034768845.1 Heliamphora exappendiculata
TATTCTGAATAGTGAAAATACTCAAGGGAGATCTTGAGGAGTGGACGTAGGTTAGGATAAAGCCGAACCACTATAAACCGCTAGTGTCTGGTTCTATTTCTCTATCCCTCATCTTTAAATATTTGCATTGCTTATTTAATTGCATATCTTTTTTTATTGCAATATTAAAAAATTTTTAAAAAAAAATTTTAAATTATTTTTTTTAAAGACCCAATTCACCTTCCCTCTTGGATTGTCTAGAACTAACATACTTTTTAATAATTGTATTTATTTAAATATGTCAAACTAATTAACAAATTATTAGCATGTCAAAATACTACAAATATATTGCTAATAAAAAATAGGATAAATTACACCGATCTCTCTTGTGATTCATGAAAATATTAATTACCTTTCTTGTGATTTTTAAAATATCACTAACCTCCTATCTCATTTAGTTATTACATCAAATTAGTCTAACCATCAATTTTTCGTTAAAAGTTAATAGAAAAATTATTTAAAAATAGAAAAATAATAAAAAAATTATTTTCTAATTATATTTTGTGTTTGAAACATTTTATTATAATTACGAAATATTTTTTATTTTATATTTATTTTTTATTAAAAAATAGTGTGACTGTTTTTTAGAAAAAATAAAAATAATTAAAAAATAAATTTTTTATTCTTTTTTTATTTTTAAACAATTTGTTCGTTAACTTTAAACGAAAAATTAGCGATTGGACTAATTTGATACAAACACTAAATTAGATGAGAGGTTAATGACATTTTAAAAATCACATGAGATGTGATTGATGTTTTAATGAATTTAAGAGAACATTAGTGTAATTTATCTTAAAAAATAATAATATCTAATTTGTTTTTATTCAAGATTAATTCATTTTTTCTTAAACAGAAGTAGCAAAGAAAGGGATTGTAAAAAAAGGAATAAAAAGACGAAGGCTTACAGCAGCACGCCATGCCTGCACCTCTTCAATTGAAAACTAAAAAAATTGAGGCCGTGACATGTTGAGAGGCTCGTTTGGTTATTGATTAAAACTGACTTAAAGTTGATTTTTTGATTTTTGGTTTAAAATTTAAAAAGTCCAAAAGCTTCCTTTTATATTCCTTAGCTTTTAACCAAAATTTTTTTTAAGGCTTTTTTGACTTTTTTATAACAATTTTTAATTTTATTCTTTTAGTTCTTTTAGCTTTTGGTTTTTTATTTTTGACATACAAAGACAAACTTCATTTTATATATGGCTTCTTTAGTTTTTTTAGTAACTTAAAAGTCATTAATTTTTTAACTAAACGAACTTTTTAATTATTTAATTTAAAATAATTTAAAATTAAAAAATTAACTTAAAATTAAATTAGCAAAGGAACACTAAATTGCCTATAAGTTCAGCTGGCTGCCAGTTTCTCTAAATGTGAATGGTAGCTATTAAATTGCCTATAAGTTCAGCACGCATCACTTGCTTGAATTGGATTCTGGAGGTCATGAAAGAGAAATTGTGCTTGAATTGGATTCTAGAGGTCATGAATGAGAAATTATTGTATGTTAGGAAATATCGCGGTGTACGTGCTCATTTAATTCATATATAATATATGTTTATTTAATGTGTGATTATATATATTAATGTGTTATAATTATTTTTATTTAATTATAAATTAATTTTTTAAATTAAGAATACGTCATATGCATGCATGAAATGAACACACCGTATCAAAGTACTAATGTGACGTTTTTACTGACTGAATAACTTCTTATCCTAGAAATATGCATTACAAAAATATAAAAAATAAAAGAAAAAAAGTTGTTCTGTGACCACCCACATGACAACCTCTCAAGTGAAAGCTTATAAATACACATATTCAGCAATAATTACCCAAAAAGCAATCATAATTTCTAAAGGACCAGAAAGAGAAGCATACAGAGAAAGGAAAAAAGAAAGAAAGAAAGAGAACAGAGAAATGAAGAGAAAGCAAGAGCTCCTTGCACAGGCAGTTGGGAATAATTGCTTTTTTATTTATTGTATTTGATTTATTTGTGTTTTTAATAATTTTATTTATTGTTTGATCAAATTATTATATTTTTTTACTCTGTTTATAGGAACGGTGAACAATATTTTTTGTATCAAAATATAAAAAAAAATTCAAAAAAAAACAAAAATAAGTCAAAATATGCCAATAAGCCAAATTTTTATTGCTTATTTTAATTTTTAATAAACCTTTGTTATCTTTTAGTCAAATTTTTTTTTACTTTTCTAGTTCTTTTCATTGAAATAATGTGAAAATGTAAAAAATAAAAATAAAATTGAAAAAAGACAAAACAAAAATGATCAGGAAGATTTTTTAATTTTTCTCATCGAAATGATCTAAAAAATAAAAAAATTTATTCTAATAATAAAATTAAAAATTAAAATAAACAAAAAATAAACAAATACCTCCCAAATTTAGCCCAAAGAGGACATTGCAAGTTGAAGTTGCAAGAGGTGTAGCATAACCCTCTTTCTCTCTCTTATCTTTTTTCTTTCTTTTTACTTTTTGCTTTCAAGAAACAATACTTCCCACTGTCATTGTCCCAGTTTGGGCTAAGTTTTGAAATTTTGATTTATTTTTATTTTTAATTTTTTTAAATTTTTGATTAAAAATTGTTACATTTCTGAATTGTCTCGATTATATGAACCAAAAAAAGTTAAAAATTTGATTAAAGATGAAAAAGTTCATTAAATACAAAAATAAGTAATATAAAATTTAGCGTATTTGCTTATTTTGGCTTTTAGTTTTGTCTTTTTAAAATTTTTTTACATTTTGATAAAAAAAATTATTTTTTCGAATCATCTCGATGCGAGAAGTCAAAACGTTCGTATAATAGGTTAACTAAACAATTTAAAAAATATACTAAAAATAAAAATAAATAAAATAAACTAAATAAATAAACAAATATTCCAAACAGGGAATGCATAGAGTCTCACCAAAATTTATTTGATCGTTACCTAAAGTTCCCATCAAAGCCCATTATATTGCCATTGTTCTAACTAACGTTCATCTTCACTTCAAAAAATTTGATCAGATAAAACAATTATTATTTTGTGTTTGACGTTACTTTTAATTATAATTTATAATTTTTTATTATTAATTTTAATAATAAGTTATTATTATTTTTTAAATACTCATAATATCTATATCTATATAATAAAAGATAAGAAATTTTATAAATTGTCTTACGTGGCATTTTATTCCACAGTTAAGATATATTTTAGTCAAATTTAATGGTATTAATTATAAAAAAAAAATTATTATTTCTCTCTCCTCTAAGTTTGAGTTAAATTGACTCAAAAACCCTACTATCAAAATATGTTGTCAAGAATTTACTCTCTTCTACTTTTTTTTTCTTTTAACTTTTTTATAATTTTAAAACTATCATTTTGACTTTAATCATTATAAATTTTTTTAACCAAAAATACACTCTTCTTTAATAAAATGGTCAAATCAATTTTTATGAAAAATAAACTTACTTCTCAAAATATAAAGACAATTTTTAAACTTCTACTTAATTGATAAAAATCAATAAAATAAAAATAAAAAGTTAAAATTTTGTTTATATATATATATTCTTTTTATTTTGGAAGTATCTATTTATCAACAAAAAAATTAATACGATCAAATTAATTTATTAATATATATTATTTATAATTTAAACTTATTTTCTAACTATTTTCATTTTATTAAAATCATATAAGAAAGATTACTTAAGATAGTTTAAATAGTCATACTTTAATATTGAATAATATTTATATGTTTAAAATCTTTTATAGTACGTAAAATACGCAGTAAGTGATTTAAATTATATGCATTTCAATTTACCATAAGCATGATTCGTTGTATTAAAGATTAAATTGTATATGAAATTATATTTAGACAAAAAAATAATATTAACTTAATATATATGTCAACTAGCGAATTATTCGTATTTAAAGACACTTTTTAATATAATTTTATACGTTATTATTTTGGTATTTTTTTATGAAAAAAATTTATATATTTTGAATTATTGTTCAAAATTAATCCAACGATTCAATTATATTAAAAACTGTCTTTAGACACGAGTAATTCGCTAGTTTATATTACAATGAAGAAGAGTTTGATGTAACATTTGTTCTATGTGTCAATTTTAATGATTGCGATATTTTTAATCTAATCGTTGAAAAAGAATGGAGGAAGTGAGAGGAGAGAAAAAAAATTGAGTCGACCTCACTTTTAATTAAAGTTCAACAAAAAAGTTTTAAGCTTATTTTATCTCTTAATATTTTAAATTTAATTATTAGTGTACTAATTTTCACAAATAAAAATATAAAAGTATTATCACATTAATAAATTTTTTAGATTCAATATCAATCTTGTTTTATACTTTAAGATTAGTAGGTTTTAAAAATATAATTATTTCTAAAATGGATGAATCTAATTAACTTGTATTTTTTTAAAGTGAAAGTAGATAGGTCACTAAAATATACTTTATGACTACATGAGGTAAACATTTCTACATGCAAGTCAAGATCTAATTTTTAGGCAATAGTTTAAAAGTAATGGTTGAACGCATTTAACACATATGGATTAATGTTTTATAAAATATTATTGCTTATATCATCAATTATATTTAATTCGGTTAAAACACTATTTTTATAATAATTTATTTTGAAAGTTAGTTTTGTCTTATTAAATTTATTAATTTGTTTGGAATGCCAATATAGTCAGTAAGCCGTGCTTAAATCATATTTTGGAGAGCTTTTGATTGGAATCTGTACTCTATATTGATTTTTCAGTACTCCATATTTGATCCAGTAGATATGATTAGATAAGACCTGGGGAATAAATAATAGGCAAATTTCATATATATATTTTTAATATTATGAGATAGTGAATGAAATTATATATCTCATTATATTATTTAAAAAAATTTAAAAATTAGTTTTTTTTAGATATTATAAAAAGATTTAGTTTCATAATTTTTATTTTAAGAGATTTAGTCATGTTAAATTTGAAATAATTATATTATGTCTAATTTGTTCTTATTTAAGAGTTAATCGTTTTCGTTTTGAACAAGTAAAAAAATCTAAGTGATACATTTTTCAAGCCATCATAATTATTGAAAATAAAAAATGATACATTTTTATTTAACTAATATATCAGGTTTATAAACTGATAAATGTATCACTTTTTGCATATAGCTAAAATTGTGAAAATATTGTTACGACACTAAAACTCTATTATCGGTTGACAATAAGACTTATATTAAAATTATTCTATTATTTATATCATATTTGGTTAAAGTAGAATAAATAAAATATAAAATAAAAGTTAAAAAATAAGAGTAAATAATTCGAAGTAAAACAAATAATCACAAGGGGAGTTGGGCTGGAGAGGTGGGATAAATAATTGTTGAAAAAAATAGAAAATTATATATTTTTTTGTGCATTTGTGTAAATAAAATAAAGTCGTACAATTAGATTTATAGATCAAATGAATTTAATGACGAAAGTGGATTAAAACCACTGTGCTATACTATATTCTTAAAATAAATTCGTTCCCGCTACGGTGCTTATTATGATACAAATGTTTATCTCCCAAATTATAATGATATGAATTTCACAGAAGAAGCATTGCAATCGGTGAATCTGTCGAATCAAATTATATATTTGTACTTTTTTTATACGAACTCTGACACAATATATATAATTAATTAACAATCTACAAAATCATCCTCAAACTAAAAGAAAAACATCTTATATATAGAAAAACTCATGACTATTTAAAATAGTTACGAAACGAAGAGACGCGTCTATTTATACAATATACGTGCTATGAAAGGACACACCTCAATAATGGTAACTATTCAATTATCATCTCTAACTAATTTTTATTAACATTATAAATAATTTTATTCATGCTATAAATAATTTTAAATTAATTTGTTCAATAATAATTTCATGAATATTAGACTATTAGTTTCCCGTATGAGAAATTAATAGTTCAATTTGGTGAATCAAACTCCGGACAAACAATTCAAAGAGACAAATTCTAAAAATATAAATTCTACATATTTTTATAGCTCAATCTAATTTTTTTTAATCCAGCAAAACAAAAATGGCCTTAAAGTATATGTACAAGTCTTCTACTAACGTTTTTATTAAATATTGTTAATTTGAAACAATTTGGCCCAATCATTCATGACTAATACACAGAAATAGTAGCAAGTGAAAATGGAGTTAAATATTCCATTTCAAAAGAGTTTTCTTCTCAAAGAAATATTTCTAAATATAGTAGAATGTCGTTTTTATTGTTATAATATGAAGGCATTGGATTTGAGAAAAGAGAACTTGATAGTCACAATGCCACTCTCTTTCCAACGAACAAAATGACAATCTTACTTTTTGGGATCTTCTTTAGAAAAAGATGCCCCGATTAATAGTGAACTCGGAGTAATTATTCAATAGTATTAAAAGATTATGTCTATAATAAAAAATATTTTGATGAAATATTATAGGTTTACCTTTAGTGGGTTGATAGAAAATAAAAGTGACATACTTAATATATATTAAATATTTTTATTTATAAAAAATATTATATATTATTATCTAAGTGATATTTTGAGAGCAGCTAATAATTTAGCTAGAAACAATCAGCCTCTATTTTGGGCACAATTGTCAATGTATACCACTTGTTATTTCCACAGCATTAGGTGTAAATTCTAACATTTATGTGATTACCATTTTGATGACATTGTCAGCGTTTAAGGATATTAGCAAATTGACATTTATGTGATCCCTTTTTCACTAGCTGTCAAAAAGGGTAGGAGGACTAGTGGTCCCCTGAACAAAGCCAAGGGAGATATGTGATTCCAGCTAATCTCCTGAGAAGATTCCATGACTCCTTCCTTCTTGAAGTGTAAGAATTCCCATAAAAACCAGTGGTCCCAAATTCAAAAATTTAATTTTATTATATATAGAAAGGGTAGGAGGACTTGCGGTCCCAAATTCAAAAAATTAACTTTATTAATATTTTTAATTTTAGGCTTGTTTGGTTCATGATTTAAAATTAGTTTTTAGTCTTTTGTTAAAATTTCTAAAAAATTGATAGTAAAAAAAAAATACATTTGTCTTTGTAATAGCAATTTAAAGCCATCTCTTAACCAAATGTGTTTTTTTTGCTTATTTAGTTGGGTTACTATCAATTTTTATAAATGTCTTATTTGGGATAATGACTTATTTGTTTATTTTACTAATTTTTAT
Organism: Heliamphora exappendiculata; assembly: GCA_034768845.1. Classification (NCBI taxonomy): domain Eukaryota; kingdom Viridiplantae; phylum Streptophyta; class Magnoliopsida; order Ericales; family Sarraceniaceae; genus Heliamphora; species Heliamphora exappendiculata. The sequence goes on from JAOTRH010164705.1 coordinate 7,269, forward strand.
TTTTATTAAAATTTTCAAGTTCTAGTTCAATTATTATACTCTTTTGTTTTTTCTCAAAAAACTTATTTTTTGATAAAAATATCTAAAGAACTCAATCAAGGACTGCTTACTTTATTTTATTTGATTTTTATTTATAGTGATTTTTTTTCATAATTTAGTAAAATTATTATATTAATTTCTTGTGATTTTTTTATTGTTTAGTAAAAATATTATATTTTCTTTGTTTTTAATCCAAAAAATATATAGGCCAAAATACATAAAATATAGAAAGGAAACCAAATTAAGACAAATATTACAATAAAGCTAAGTTCTTGTTGTTCTATGTTTAATTTTAAAAAATAGAGAGATTATACAATAGAAAATATTTTAATAGAAAAGTAAGATAAATTGGTATATTTGGTATTGTTGAAATTAGTAGCTTATAGATTCTATTTTGTAGAAGAAATTGTGATTGTTTTGTAAATATTATAGTTTCTAGCTAAAATAAAAAAAAGTTAAAAATTATAACACGAGTTGTTGATGTTTAGAAAAACTTGTACCTAATAGTTAAAATTAATAGTAAAAAATTTAAAACTACCTATAGTAATTTTGTCAAACAGTAATTTTACTAAGCACCTACATTGAGGGTAACAACAATACAAAATATTAAAATAAAACTCATCTATAAAAAGTAAAAAATAAAAAAAGTAAGGAGACAAAAACAACGTTCTTTTTATGTTTTTTGATGTTATAGGATTAAAATCAGAAGAAAATATTTAAATCAAATTTATTCTAATATAAAAAAAAACAAGAGACAAAAACAAAATAAAAAAATAAAAATTAAATAAATAATGAAACGACTCACGTTTTCTTATATTATAGGATATAGATAAACAAAAGTAAAAATATTACCAAACCCAAGAGCAGTATTTATTATAATAAGTGGTCGTGCGCTAGTGTATATTTAAAAATTAAAATAATTTTAAAAATTAAATAATAAAATAAATTAATTTTTAAATGAAGTATAATTATAATTTTAAAATTATGTAATTGAGAAAAAATTTGACAGAAAAAAATAAAAAATAATTTAAAATATTTTTAATAACTCAAAATACTTCAATTTAATAATGACAACAAATAAGTGCTCTCTAATCATATATTAATATAGATTGGATAAGCTTTTAGAGTACGCACCTCATTTGCTGAAGAGTAATGAATAATTAGTCTTTCCAGAGGGCAGAGGCTGTATATAAAGGGCACTGACCACATTGTTTTCTTAACACCTTCCGCCATTCTCACTCTTCTCCTTTTCTCTCTCTCTCTCTCTCCAATCGCCAGCACTTCACTTGAGAACGACCGCCCTTCTCCGATTTCTCTGTCATCTCCGCGGCTTCCTAATCTGATCCTCAGGTGCATTTCTTTTCTTTATCTCTCCTGTTTTGGTTTGGATTCGAGTTCGACTAAGCTCATGTTTGGAATAAATTAGTAAAAAATATATTTTTAAAATTTTTTTACTTATAACCGGTTCGTATTTAATATTATTTGGTATAGATTAGTACAGATCGATATTAACCAGTACACTTAGTATATATCTTGGCTGGTACAAATTCAAATACTTAACGTATCAATATTGTTTTAAATTGGTGCCGATAAGTATAGCACAATATTGATGATTATAATTAATAGAGATGTACGGTGAAACGAAAAAAAAAAAAAAAAACAAAAGTGACCTCTTAAACCGAAAAACGAATTATGCTGAACCAGGCAAATATATTTTGAATGTGTATATAATTGTACTTTGGGTTTCATTACATCAAAACTATGTAATTTGATAGTATAAATTTTTTAATTTTAGCAAAAATTTATTAACATAAAATAACGTAATTTTATTAATTAAAAAATTTACAACACAAGTTATAAAGTTTTTAATTTTAATAAGATTTTATTTAACATAAAATGGCATATTTTTGTTAAGTGAGATTATTACCATACAAAATTAGGTAGTTTTGATAATCCGTAAGTAACAATCCAATCCCACACACTCTGATCTCTCTCTCTCTCTCTCTCTACTTTCTGAAGAACAGAGGGCCGAAGCCTTCATCTTGCTTGAAGCTCTCACCAATGACGCATCTGTCTGTCTGTCTCTCTCTCTCCTCCAGCGATTTTAGTGGGCGGTTGGTTTATGAATACCCAAAATTGAAGGTGAGTTGGAAATGCCTTATTTTGTCTTAATCAGTTTCAAGGAAGGGGAAGGTGTTGTGCTTAAAATCATAGCAACTTTTCGAATTTTTTTTATAATCTGATCGGTTTATTACGTAGAGTTCGTCGACTTTGTCACTGATGTATAAATTTAGATTGATCCGATACTTATACTTAAGTGATTGTATAATATTAATTTATAAATAAAACATATATTAAATAAATGCTATTCAATCACTTAGCTACATGTATTGAATTTCGGATCAATTTAAATTTTCAGTTATATAATTGATGAACTCTACGTAATGAACGGATCCGAACATAAAATTCATTCGGAAAGTTGTACATCACCTTGCCCGTTCCCTAGCTTCTGTTTTATGTGAAAAGCACTCATTTGTCTTTGGATCTGTTGTGAATTCCCTAATGTTTGTTTGAAGCTTGGCAATTTTTGTTATGAGTTCGTTTGGAAATTGGTTTTAAGCTAATTTTTTGGATTTTATGTCGCTTTAAGTTTGTGTTTGGTTTAATTTTTTTTAAAAGTTTTTTTGTTTAAATTTTTTTAAAAGAGTATACTTATTTAGTCTAAATGGGCTATTTTCATATCTTTTTACATTTACTTTTTTATAAAAAAATCCAAAATACCGAAAAATTCAAAACAAATGCTAATCCAAACACAAACTAAGTTAAAAAGTTAAAAAGCTTGTTTGGTTAAAAAATATGTGACTTTTAAGCCAAAAGACAAAAATATTTGATTAAATTTGTTATAATTTTTAAAAATTTATTTTAAGATAATTTTATATTTAATATGGATCTTATTCTATAGATTTGATTAGTAAATTTTAAAAAATATAATTTTTATAAAAAATAAATATTTATAATAAAAGTTATAATATTTTTAAAAAATATAAAAAAATTATATAAAAAGCAAAAAAAGCTAAAAACATTTGAATTGAAAAACGAAATTTTTTAACTTTTTAAAATTTTAAGCCAAAAATAAAAAAACTAACTTTTAACCAACTTAAACAGAGAGCCAAACGAGTACAAAATCCCAACTTAAGCAATTCAGCCTCTTGCTACTTGTCAAACTCGGAATCCTTATTATCGCACTCTTGCAATCTGAAAGACCCTGTTTGGGTTAAATTTCAGAAAATTTTGTTTATTTTTGTTTGCCCTCAACCTTTTTTTTAATTTCTGGGTCAATTTTTTTTTACTTTTTCCATTCGTTTGAAGTGAAAAAATAAATTATTTTGATCAAAAGATGAAAATAATTAATTAAAAATAAAAATAAACAACATAAAATTTAACTTATTAAGCTTTATTTTTGTCTTTTTAAATTTTTAAATTTTTTATTAATTTTTTTAAAATTTTCTAACTGTCTCGACGAGAGAAATCAAAAAATATAATAATTTAACTAAAAGATAAATTTTTTTTTAATTAAAAACAACTACAAGTATAATAAAATAAATAAAAATAAAGATCATGTGAATGAATAAGCACTTCTAACTTTGTGTCGGATGAGATCTCTGCACGAAAACAAAAAAGATAATGTGAATGAATAAGCATGGATTAGTAATTTCAAAATTAACTGAAGTGCGTTACTAAACATTTTAGAATGAATGCCTTCACTTTAATAAAATTTTGTGTTTGTTTACTTCAAATTTTATGGAACAAGAAGTTATCACTGGCAACTTAATCTAATTTTTTGTTTATTTAAAAAAAATTAGTTAGGTATAATAATGTGATAACAAAAAGTCTTTGTAGGAGAAATTTTACATTATTCTTACATTTAAGAACTACACTGCTGTGTAATTATAAATTTTAATTTTTTGGTTACAAATTTATATTTTGCATTTTTTAATAGAATTTGACTTAAAAATTTGTTTATTGCTTGGTTTAGCCTACATCATTGTTATTTTCAATGGGTTTGTAATAGAAATATTTGTTGTCATGTGTAGAGTGTTAGATTAGACGATTGAATTAGACTATTAATTTAAAGGATTGTTTAATTTCATATTTGTTTACTGAAAGAAATAGTTCAAATAGACTTAGGACGTGATGTAAACTCGAAGATTTCATGTTCGAGGATGAGCAACTTTTCTTTTAATCACAGTACCCTTGTGGAAGGGGGTGCATTATGGAGTTGGTGGAATTAGTATAGCAAAAAATGATAAAAATATTCCCAATTTGACAAAAAAAATAAAAAGAAATAATAGTTAAACTAATTATTCTAAATGACTCCCGATTTTATGGATAAGAGAATAACTAGTATCATGGGGGAGGTGGGATACATAGTTTAAGTTCTTAATATTTGTACTATCGACAAATAAATAATTACAACTCATACACTTTTAATATTTTTTATTTCTTAATCACCCAAATCTCAGTTTACTTCATCCTTAAAATCTATACTTTCTCGCCTTTAAGATCAAGTAACTATTTGTAACTTCTTAATATTTGTTCTCACTTTATATTGTCCCTTCATGTAAATATATAGTAGTACCATGATCCCCTTCGGACTGCATTGTGAGAATTTTGCTTATTTTTATTTTTTTGAATTTTTTGATCTTTTAATTAGAAATCTTATTTTCTTGAACTCTCTCGACGAGAGCAACCAAAAAAATAAAAAAATTTATCAAAGAATAACAAAACTACTAAAGTAAAACAAAAATGAGCAACATATAATTTAAATTATTGACTTATTTTACTTATTTTTTCTAATTCTTATTTCATAGTTCAAAATGTTTTACTTTTGTGCAATCGTTTAAATGAGAAGAGTCAAAAAAATATAATAATTTGAACAAAAAAATTAAAATATTACTAAATATAAATAAAATAAATTAAACAAATAAACAGTAACACTTTTGGTGACTTGATCATGTCACCAATATTAGTACGTATGACTCTTTGGTCAACATTGTAATTATCTTCTATATATGGGGTAGTAAAATTTTCCTTTATGTCCTTTGATTAAATAAAAGTAGCAATTTTTGGTATTTGAGGCAAAAGGCTTTGTGATCGGCTAGGAGTTTTGTTGTTGTTGATAATATTATTTTTTTCAATTAATGAGAGAAGAGTACAACAGTTAGACCACAAACGATTGGAGAAAGGACAAATTAGCACAATGACATTTTATAAGTTTTTAATGGGTCATAAAGATCTCTATAATCAGTTGAAATTTAAAATGTCGCACTTGTCGATGACGTCCACCGGAGGAGAAGCTGCAATCGCATTTTTACCATATTTTTCCTGCGGATCTGATCGAAGAACACTCCGAACTCCTATTGCGAGGAGAGAAAAAGCTCGCATCATTGACGAGAAGACAACTCCTATACAAGGGGAAAGTGTAAAGAACACCAAACAGGCATAAAAAATAAAAAAAAAGTAAAATAAAATAAGAGAGACAAATCTCGATATAACAAAAACACAGAAGAAAAATGAGCAAGATACTCGCCTAAACGAGATGACGAACCACCACGGAGCAAATCTAGCCAACCTACGGAGTAGATCTGGCCGGAACACCGTTATCGGAGTGAATCTGATCAGAAAACCACGCGCATAACAGATTTAACCGTCGTAGTATTCCGTCAGAACAGATCTGTCTAACACACACACAAAAAGTACAATTTATTCATGTACTGAGAAAATCACGAGAGAGAGAGGGGGGTTGGGACGGCGGAAGGAGGGTTGGCTCCTCCTCTTTCTGCCGGCCAAATCTACTGGTAAGAGAGAACGCAGAGAGAGAGAAAGAGAGATGATAAATGAATGATCGGCTAGGAGTTAGATCAGTTTTACCAATTATTTTTTTTAATTATTTTTCCGCCTTTGTTTTGCTGTTGCATCGGTAGCAAATCCATGATTCACCGTATAACATCTATATAAAATAAATTTGAAAATTTTGGTTCTATTGATGAAATAAAAACTCCAACCGTATCAAACAATTTATTTTTATTGTGTTGTTATTATTTATTTATTTTTTGTTTACAATGATAGATTCATCACAAAATCACTCTAAGAAAATATTTCAAAATGATATTATTCTCACGATAAATATGGACTTTAATGAATTGAAATAGTTTTTTTTTTAAAGTCAATTGGATTTAAGAAAAGAGAAGGACTATTGTAGGGAATTATTACGTACCAATTTTGGCAAATTTTTTAGGTATTTCAGAATAAGGCGTGGCATGGCGTACTAGCAAATACAAAACTTTTAATGTATATTATGTGAATTAGCTTTGTTTCTTACTTAAATAGCAGAAGTGAATCAATATTGTTTCACTTTTAATACTTTTTCCTACAGTATTATATAAGAGAACTTTGTAAACAATGCCTTACAAGACATCCAAAAACTAGTCATCTGTATGCATGGGATAAGTGTAATTTAAACATGGATATGGCTGTTGAATAATAAATTACCTTCTTAATTGCTAAAAGCAACTTGCTAAATAATTATAAGTAGGCTATTTCTTTTTTATATTTTTCATGATGACGGAAGAACCATCTCAAGCCAGGGCGGCTCTTTAGACCTACACCTAAAGCATAAACTTTCGGATATCTATCATTACATGTAAATCACATGTATCGATTAAGTTAGAATGCTTTTAGTAGGAGTCGAACACAAGATCTCTAAGTTTAAAGCTAGTCTTAGTGACGACTATAAACCGCTAGGTTACCCTGGCGGGTTAGTAGGCTACTTTTACCTCCTAATATAATTAATAATTGTCATTAGGCCCGTTTTTAATTTTAATTAAAGGCAACAAAAAATAAATGTAAATTAAAAAAATCAAAAGAGCTAACTATATATTTTTGGCCATGACCCATTTATATATACACATATTGGTATTAAAAATGTATTTTTTATACCTTGACTCTTGTTATTTTTTTATTAGAGAGAGAAAAAAGTTAGACCTAAAATAAAGAGAAAAGAGAAGTTAAATTTAGAATGATGAGATAGGAAAGCTGATTAATGAGAGAGAGAGAGAGAGAGAGAGAGAGAGGGTAAAGTAAGAGTGAATAAAATAAAAATATAATTTTAGCCATTAAATTAAATAAATTTTAGCTTTTAAATATGCTACATATAAAAATCTTTCCATAAAAAGTATTGTGTGATGTTATATACATATAGATTTGTTTTAAATGAACAGATTAACCATTAGGATGCTAACATAGCATTATTTATCCATTAAATAACTTCTCTTCCATATTAATCACATATCACTTCAATGGATTAAGAATGCTGTGTTGAGTTCATGTTTCTCTTGAAGTGATATGTGATTAATATTGAGTTCATGTTCATCACTTTAATCACATAACACCTCACATATCTCTTCCTATGCACTTAAATATTGAGTTCACGATCCTACTAGGCTACTACATTATTTAATGGATAAAGAATGCTATGTTAGCACCTCTTTAGAGGCTCATGAACTCAATATTCAAGAATGGCATATAGTACATATATGTCAATAAGCAAGAGCATAAAAAATGGAGAGATTTTATATTAGTATAAAATTGCACCAAAATATTAGAACAATAAAAATTTTACAATTTTACAAATTTAATATTGTAAGATTTTTATGATTTCAATATATTTTTATCCAATTTTCTATTAATAGCTCTCAAGCAAAATGACGGTATGCCAATTTTACGTCAAATGAGTTAAGCATGCTTATCTAAGTTGTGAAGATTGTATCTAACAAAAGTACAAACCTATTTTGATTTCTAATAAAATCAAGCATATTAAATAAATCTTTCAATATTTAAGTTAATTCTAAATTCCTAATTAGACAACTCAAAAATCTCCATTTTTTGATTGTTGTCTTCTGAGTGATGGAATCAATACCACAAACCAATGAGCTTTTGGTTGAAGATATAGAAAATCTCTTTAATAGTAAATTATAAATAATAAATATAATATCCATTTTCAAATAATTAGAGAGTTGTTCTTCGGTGCCACAATAGTGTGGGGTGAGCTTTTAACACATAGGTCCTAAGTTCAAACCTTAGCTCTAATTACATTAAATAATTTCGTCACAATTTGTATTTTGTTTTGCAATAAATTTATTTCCTCGTCTAATGGTTTGTGTTGCTGTGTACTAAAAATATTTATTTAATTCCTTAAATTAACCACTCATCCGTAAGATAGTGGTTAATTTCAGAATTAAACACTATCATATGGGTTAGCAGCTAATTTAACAAATTATTTTTATTTTCTAATAAGTTTTTTTCCTCATCTAATGGTTCGTGTTGCTACGTTCTAAAAATATTTATTTAATTTCTTAAATTAACCACCATCCTACTACGGGTTTGTGGTTAATTTAAGAAATTAAATAAATATTTTGAGAATTAACCATTATCCTACGGGTTAGTGGTTAATTTAAAGAATTAAATAAATATTTTTGGTACGAAATGATACGAATAAATTTTTGGCGCAATTGCCGGAAAATATTAGCACGGTTACAATTTTTATAGTTAAATTTTTATTCGATATTTCTTCTCTTGTTCTTCATATATACTGTTGTGGCTTACAATTTTTCTTTTTTAGGTTTTCAAAAGATGGACAAAACGAGCAAGATTCAGGCAGCCAGACATGAAGATAACTGGTTCATTCTTGTCCGAGCACTGTAAGTTTTAATTTTTTTTTTATTTTGTTCAAAATTGGAGAAAACTAGCTCTACGGGGCTCGTAGCCCATGCACAATGTTTATTTTTATTTTCTTTCGTATGCTTGGTTGCTGTTCGACCTATTCACCTTTAGCACCATTTGATTATGAGATCAAACACACTTTTAGAACGACCTTGAGTTCTTCCCTCACCTCTTCGAACCCACCACCCCTCACTGCACACACGACTATAACAGAAAATCAGGCCAAACCACAAGTTAGCAAGTTAAAAGAGTATTGTACTCTAATTGAATACGTGACACTTTCTTGCATTCAGCCGCCCACAGTTGAGGCAATACACTATGAAATTAAATCCAGCGTAGTCGAAATGTTACCATCATTTTATGAACTTAGTAACGAGAAGCCATATAAACACATCGATGAATTCTTTGAGATATGCTTAACTATTAAAATTAATAATTTCTCATATAAAGCTCCAAAAAATGAAACAATTTCCATTCTCACTTAAAGATAAAGCCAAACATTGACTTAATTCTTTAAAAGTGTACACAATCACAATCTGGGCCAAATTGCAATAGGAATTTCTCAAAAAGTACTTTCCCATAGGTAAGGCAAACTAAATCAGACGTGCCATCACGAGTTTCACCCAACTTGACGGCGAGACATTTCATGAGACATTGGAATACTTAAGGACCTTATCCGACAATGCCCCCACCACCAAGTACCAAAGTGACAATTAATTCAATGCTTTTATGATGGTTTGACACCTCAGCATTGTTAATTTGTTGATGCCTTTTGTGGCAGTACCTTTATGCCGAAAAACGAGAGTGAGGCGTGGAACCTTTTAAAAAATTTGAGTGAAAACTCACAATAACATGCCTTTTTCGTCCTCACGGATAGATGTATTGCCTCCTCTTCCTCTAAATCCTGAGGTATGTATGAGGTTTCCCAACCTTCTAATCTGGTGGCAGCATTGACCCAAACATTGAGCCAACTCTTATCTAACTGTTCTAGTCCAGCACCATATGCCCTATCCCCGACCTTTCAAGGTCCTTGCGCATTGTGTGCTAGCCCGGCTCACTTTACCGTAGATTATCCTGTCGCTATACAGTACCTCGAGTTTGTGCAAGAACAAGATAATGTGGCACAAGATTTCTCTTGATTGGGTAATGACCCATTCTCAAACACCTACAACCCAGGATGGAGAAATCAGCCCAATTTCTCCTAGCAGTAGTAAACCACTCTAGGCAAGCTGTCGGTCCCACCCCTAGGCCCACATATCCTAATGCTTTCAATCCTTAGCCTTATCGACCCACGATCCCACAATGAGCTCCTCCGTCCCCTTCTTGGAACTAAGCTTTTGAGGAGCGAGTATTGCAAACCCTACAAGGACTAGAGGTGAACACTTAACTTCTGCACTCACACTCTCAGTCCACTACCAAACTAGAGACCTAAGTCGGGCAGCTAACTGCTACCTTCAACCACCGAGAGGAGGGCAAACTACCAAGTCAGTTGGTGAGTAATCCTAAGGGTCAATATGTAGTTGAGAATCAACGAGCTATGAATACCCACCATGAGCAACTGAATGTAGTTTTGACCTTCAGGAATGAACGGAATGAGACTCGTCTTGAAAATCTAGTAGCACATTCAGCCCCTAGAGACTTGGAGTCATCTGATGGCTTTAGTACCGACCCTCTTGCCTCATCTCACTTGTCTCCAACACCCTCTGCTGCACCTGCCCCATCTTCAAATTCTCTTTCGACTTCGCCTGTAGCTATTTTAGGACTTAGAGTGCTCTTCCCTTCTTATCTTAACTCACCTTCCCATTTGGCAAAGAAGAGAGAAACCATGGAAAATGTTATGGAGGTGTTTAAGCAAGTCAACACCAACCTCCCTCTTTTGGATGCTATAAAGCAAGTTTCGTCCTATACCAAATTTCTTAAGGACCTTTGTACCCAAAAATGCAAGAATAGGAAACATATCCCTAAGAAAGTCCGCCTTACTCAACAGATTAGCTCCATTCTCAAGCATAACACTCCCTCTAAGCTCAAGGACCCTAATGTTGCTACTATCTCATGTGTCATTAGAAATCATTCAATCGATAGAGCACTCCTTGATCTGGGAGGTAATGTCAATATACTTCCTTACTTAGTGTATAAAGAACTTGGTTTGAGAGATTTGAAGTCCACGCCACTCACCCTCTAGTTGGCTGATAGATCTGTTAAGGTGCCATGGGGAATATTAGAGGACGTCAGTGTCAAGGTTGATAGGTTTTCGTTTCCAGTAGACTATATCATACTCGATATGGAGCCAGTACATAATCTACAAAAGAAGAACATTGTTGATACACCTCTCAATAACCAACCTAGGGAACCTGTAGGAGCCAATGTGACTCATTCCACTTGGTATATCGACAAACCCTAGAAACAAGTAATGAGTTGCGTAGCCTAACGCCTCATAAAGACATTCCTCCTTGGAATGTTGGAGGTGAGCCACTGCACCTCCTGTTTCATGCACCATCTCTTCTCACTTGCGGTTCACCATTGAGCACTACATGACAGCCACCATCAGCTACACTTTAGTCTACACTTGGAGGATCAACTGCCACTCTTCTAGCTACAGGAAAAAGGTTAAACTTTTGACCTGTCGTCGCGTTTGGATGAAGACGTTACACCTAGCCGATCTGGGAAAAGTTAAACTTTTGACCTGTCGTCACGTTTGGATGAAGACGTTAAACCTAGCCCATCTGGGAGGGAACCCATGTTTTTATTACTTTTGTTAAGTGTCAAAAAATAAAAATAAAAAATAATAAAAGTTACTTCTTTTAATTATCCTGTGTATGTTGGCCTGCCTATACTTAATTGCTTTGATATCTTTCAGTTCGGATGCTTGGAACTAATATCTTTCAGAATTGCTGTATGATTCAACTTGTCAATCAAGTGTAATTTTCTATCCCTTTTATTTTTGCATCTTATGTCCATCTTCTTCCAATGAGGACATTGGATAGTTCATGTAGGGGGTAGTGGTTTTACTTTTAATTGCTTTAAAAAAAGTGTTTGTGTTTCTGAAAAATTTAAAATATGAATTGTGAATCTTGTACACCAAATAAATTAAGGTGTGTGATTTTTGAGTTGCTAAAATTTTTATGAAAAATAAACTACGAACTTGTACACTCGGATTTTATGCACTGCACATTCAGTTGATTAATTAGTTTTTATGCTAATGAATGTTGATAATGAGAATAACTGAAAAAATAAAAAGATAGAAACTTATCTTTTAGTGAGCTTTTGAAACTATCTTTCTTTTCTGAGGAATTTTTTACATTTACTCGCATTATATTTTGTTTTAGTGTGCATTAGTCATTGATTAATCTCGTTATTCATTCATTTTGGTTAAGAGTTGAGAATATCATTATAAGCTTCATTTAGAATTTTTTGAAAATAAGGACCAAGCCAAGGATTATGTCAAACATGAGAAATGATCTTAAGCTATGTCTCTATATTTGAGTATGTTCGTATTTTTGCTATTCAATTGACCATAGTCCTTATTTTTGAGCTTTTTACATGTAAATCTTTTTTTTGTTCCCTACATTATTTGAAAATGTCTTGTGAACAGGTTTAATGGCTATGCTGGTAGAATGATGTATGCAGTAAAAAATAGTGAAAAGAGTTGCTTTAAGAGAGAGAGAGAGAGAGAGAAAAAAAAGACAGAAATAATGGAAAGAAAATGGACAATTAAGTGATATAAAAAGAAATGATTGAGTGAATGGCGAAATATAGAATTATGTGGGATACAAAACAAAAGTTGGCTTTGGGAATTGTGAATGCGAGCAATAAATGAAGAAAATGGAGAATTAAGTGATGTTTTAGTAATTAGCCTGTTTTAAGACATTATATACACTTAATCTTAGCTCAGATACATATTTTTTTTACCTAATGCTATAACAAAAAATAAAAACCTACTTGATCTCAAGAATGACATAGTTTGATTTGTGAAAATAATTTACAGAAAATGATGAACAAAGCACGTATTATATATTCTCAACAATTAGCATTCTAACCACGAGATTAAGAGTTGCTATTCAATTTCAGCATCTTTTAGTGTCCTAAGTATGCAAAAAATATTTGATTTGTTAAATATAACCTCTGCCGCATACCACGAGTGCACATATATATAAACCTATTTTTGAGTGTTTGATTAAGAGTGAATATCAAGTGAGAATTGAAGCCGAGGTATAGTTTTGACAGAATTTCAAACTTTAAATGTTCAGAAGCATGTTACCGAGACACGTAGCTGAGTCTTCACACACACTGAGTCCAGGTCCGTGGAAAGTTGTTTGTAAAGATGGCAGTAACCGAAAAATTGTACAAATTAATTATCGGGGATAAAAAATTCACAATTTTGGTTTAAATTTTTTAAAAAGGCATGTGGTTGATGTTTGTGGGTATCATCTCTGAAAATCCTCGTTTACTAGAGGTAACCTAGGGGTGTAAAGTTTTATTGCCCATGATAAGTGCAATTGTGTACCTTACGAAAGTGAATTTTAGTTAGATTAGTTTAATTGTCTTTTATTTTTGTGTTGCTCGAGGACTAACAAAGTGTAAATTGGGGGTCTAATCGGTGTGTAAAAGCACTGATCTAATCTGCTAAATTACACTAAGTTACATCTTGATTTTATATTTATTAATATGTTTTATTAGTGTTTCTGTGTTAGTATAAAATGTGACAAGATGGTGGAGAACCAAACTCAAAATATGTCAAAAGCTGTCAAAGGTCAATAGTTCCAGGGAGAAGCAAAATAGTCAAAATAAAGGGCCCGAAGATCTAGCACCATGAGATCAAAGAGTAATAATTTATACATATAGATCAACGTGCAAGGAATTTGGTAAAACAGTTCAACAGTGAAAAAAATAATATTTCAAAAGAAGTTAAGCAAAAAACATACAAAAAACGCGTGAAGCCAAAAACATGCGAAAAATTGTTAAAGTGGTTGAATGTTGTAATTACGAAAAATGAAAAAAGAAGAAAATCCATATGTAAGAAAAAGAAACCAGGTGGTTGTATAATGCAATAACAAAAGAATAGAAAAGACTCACGTAAAGTGATTTGACTCGTTAATTATATAAATTGCCAACATCATCCCAAAGAGAGTGTAATAGCTAATGCAACAAAATAACACTCTGAGCCATAGAGCCTCTTTAATTGCTTTCTTCAACCTTTCTCATCCTCATTTTCTAACCCTCAATTGTATATCACAAAACTATTGTATGTCCAGTTCTTTACCTTCATTCTATGATGGCTTGCTACTAATTCCTCTTTACCATTCTTTTTGCGCTCTTTTTGAACTTTGCTAACGAAACTAACATGTCTAATTATCTAATTTTTTTGAACCATCATTCAACAACGACTTTGCTTTATGATAAATTGGAGTGGTTTAATGAGTGAGTTTTTTATAATTATGAGGTTTTAAAAGGCTTCGCAGTAAGGTTGACAGAGGGAGAAGATCAGTATATTCCTAACATGCAAGGAGTCACAATTGTGTTGAAGGACCAAGTAGTCGTTCAACTTCACACCACTCGGTCACTAGAAATTTTGGGGTTCAATGTGAATTATGGCATTTGGCCAAAGAGAAAATTTGTCAAGGATGTTATTATTGGCTTGGTTGACAATGAAATTTGGCTAGAAGCTGAAAGCTTCAATGATGTAGAACTTGGGCCAGTGCCTAGCAGATGGAAGGGGTATTGTGAAAATGGACCATACTTCAACTCAAGTCTCTGCAATAAAAAATTGATCGGTGCTAGATATTTTACCTAGAGGTTTGGAAATCTCCAATCCGACGTAGCAACAAAACAGTTTAACAGTGTTTGTCATAAAACAATGGCCCATGTCTTTATTTAGTGCAAAACACAACACCATGGTTAACTACTGTGGGCGCTGAATTAGAGTTGATGTCTTTCTTAGAGATGACGAATACTTCATGAATTCCTCTTTGTACTCTTCCAGCGCCATCAACACTGATAATTCTACATTAGTATCTATCGGTGTCTGTAACCCTATGCAGAGATAACTCCTTATGATTTTATAAGAAAGATTGTAGTATGTCTAGTCGCAAAAAATATTGACTTTGACATTGCTTACGCTATACAAGTAAAAAGGTGGGGTAAGAATGATCCAACTCAATCAACAAAATATGGGAGAGACTTTGGAGGACATTACATTCCCTTTCCTTGCTGTAAGAGTAGCCTTCAACGAAAGAGTTGCGATTCTCACCTGCATAAACAGATCAGTGAATCTTACGGCAAGCTTGAAGGGTTAACAGAGTCTAGCAAAGGAAAGAGCACCGACACTTGCAAGTTTCTCTAAAAGTGGTCCTAATCAAGAGTTTCGGAGATTTTCAAACCAAATATTATTACCCTCGGTGTCAACATATTATCAGCTTTTGTTCCAGATATACTAATGGGGTTTGGAAACCTCCAATTCGAAGTAGCAACGAAGTAGTTGGTGAATGATAAGCATCGCTAAACTACTTCGTTGCTATGTCATATTGGAGGTTTCCAAACCCATTGGTATGTTTGGAACAAAAGTTGCCAATATGTGACACCGAGGGCAATAATATCTAATTTGAGAATCCCCGGAACTATTGATTAGGCCTCCTTCTGGAGAAGCTTGCAAGTGCTGGTGCTCTTTCCTTTGCTAAACTTTGTTGGCCATTATAGAACTCTGAGCTTGCCGTAGGGGTTCACTGATCTGTTTATATAGGTGAGAATCGTAACTCCTTCGTTGAAGCCTACTCGTACAGCAAGCAAAGGGATTGCAATGTCCTCCAAAGTCTCTCCCTTATTTTGTTGATTGAGTTGGATCATTCCTACCCCACATTTTACCTGTATAGCGTTAACAATGTCAAAGTCATTATTTTTTTGTGACTAAACATACTACGATCTTTCTTATAAAATCATAAGGAGTTACCTTCTGTATAGAGTTGCAAACACTGATATATACTAATGTAGAATTATCAGTGTTGATGGCGTTGGAGGAGTACAAAGAGGAACCCATAAAGTATTCGTCATCTCCAAGCAAGACATCAACTCTAATCTAGCACCCACAGTAGTTAACCATGGTGTTATGTTTTGCACTAAATAAAAATTTGGGCCATTGTTTTGCACTGAATAATTATAAGCACCGTTAAACTGCTTCGTTGCTACGTCAAATTAGAGGTTTCCAAATCCCTTGGTAAAAATATATAGCATTGATCAATTTTTTATTGGAGAGACTCGAGTTGGAGTTTGTTCCATTTTCACAACACCCCTTCCATCCGTTAGGCACTGGCCCAAGTTCTACATCATTGAAGCTTTCAGTTTCTAGCTGAATGCGATTGTTAACCAAGCCAATAATAACATCATTGGCAAACTTTGTCTTTGACCAAATGCCATAATTCACATTGAACCCCAAAATTTTTGGTGACCAAGTGGTGTGAAGCTGAACGACTACTTGGTCTTTTAACACAATTGTAACTCCTCGCTTGTTAGCAATATAGTGAGCTTCTCCCTCTGTCAACCTTGCTGCGAAGTCTTTTAAAATGTCATAGTTATAGAAAATCTGCTCATTCAACCACTCCACTTCATCATAAAGCAAAGCCATTGTTAGATGATGGTTCAAAAAAATTAGATAATTAGACATGCTGGTTTCCTTAGTAGAATTCAAGAAGAGCGCAAAAATAATATCAAAGAGCAATTGGTAGCAAGCCATCATAGAAGGAAGGCAAAGAACTAGACATGCAGTGGTTTTGTGATATACCACTGCATGAGAATGAGAAATGTTGAAGAAAGCAATTAAAGAGGCTCTATGGCTCAAAGTGTTACTTTGTTGTATTAGCTATTAAGCTCTCTTCGGGACGGTGTTGGCAATTTATATAATTAACAAGTTAGATCACTTTACGTGAGTTTTTTTTTATTCTTTTGTTATTGCATTATACAACCACCAGGTTTCTTTTTCTTAAATATGGGGTTTCTTCTTTTCTCGTTCTCCGTAATTGCAACATTTAACCATTTGGTATAACTTTTTTCAATAAAACTGCATTTTGATTTGAGAAAATGCAAAGTGGAGAAAGAGTCAAATATACAACTGCAAAGGAGCTGCCCTACTTAAAAAAACTTTGTTTAGACATGGTAGAAGGTCCATTTTATTTGATGAGTAAAGAAAAGTTTTGTAGTTGAGAAAAGAGCATTTCATTGTAGTGCAACTCACTTTCTATTGGAAGAAAATGATAACCCCTTCAAGAGTTGTTATTGCATTCTACTTTGAGTTACATCAACTAATTGTTGCATTAACGATTAAAATTTATTTGAGCTAGAATTTTCAATGTTTATAATTTTCCAATGAAACAAGAGAAATCTGAGTAACAAAAGCCCACGTGAATCCTTTTCTTGCACGTGGAATTTTTCTTATTAGGGAGTAGCAATAGATAAAATGACTCTCTCTTTATCTCTTTAATAGGTAAAAAACCAAGGAAAATGTCTCTAACTCTCTCTCTTTAAACAAATTATAATAGACTTCAATATCTCAAACTGAACTCCATATTACCCATGAATCAAGTTGTAAATAAGTTGAATTTGACTACAACAAATTTGGTCATTTATGACGAATCCATTTCGTGTCCAAAGTTATGTATCTTCTTGCTAATAGAATTAGAGACAAAAATGCATCATTTCCATTTTCATCACCATAGGGTTGTTGCAAAAATTATCTTGTGGCGTAAACTTATTTCTCGCTAAAAAATTAATATTTTGTAACAAGAAACCTAAATTCTTCGCTAAATATTTGATATTTGTGACAAAATTTTCATTGATAAAAATAAAATAAAATCATCACAATTAACATTTCGTCACAAAAAAATTAAAATATATTTTCCATAAAATGATTGGATGATCGGTGTTTAAAAGCACCGATCTAATCTGTTGAATTGCACTAAGTTATGCCTCGATTTTATATTTATTAATACGTTTTTTTAGAATTTTTGTGTTTGCATCAAATGTGGCAAGATGGCGTAAAACTGAACTTAAAATAGGTCAAAAGTTATCAAAGGTCAATAATTTCAACGTGAAAGCCAAAAGGTCAAAACAACATTATTTTGGTTACATCTTGGGGTTCGAAGACCCAGAACCATAAGATTCAATAGCGATAATTTATACATATAGCTCAACATGCAATGAATTCGGTAAAAATATTCAACAGTAAAGAAAAATAATTTTTAAAAAAAAGTTAAGACAAAAATATGCGAAAAATGTATGAAGAAAGCTGACATATTATTACCATTTTGATTATAATTTTTTCTACAAAATAATTTTTGATATGAGAGTAGAATCATTACAAAGGGTTTGGAAAGTTTCAATCTGACGGAGCAACGAATCAGTTTAGCGGTGCTAATCATTCACCAAGGGATGAAGATGGCCATGGGATACATTACTTCCAAAGCAGCCGGTGCCCCTGTGAAGAAGGCCACCCTTTTTGGATTTTCTAATGGTATCGCAAGAGGAATTGCTACCAATGCAGAAATTGCCATGTACAAGGATTGTGTAAGGAATGTGTGCTTCGATTCAGACATCCTAGCTGCCATGGTAAGTGCTATCTAAGATGGTGTCCACGTATTTTCCGTTTCCATAGCAGGATATGAATTGCCTTATTATGCAAACTTTATTCCTAGAGATGGATTTGCTGCAATGGAGAGGGGTATCTTTGTGGCTTGTGCCATAGGAAATAATGCACAAATTTATTCAGTGCAAAACACAACACCATGATTAACTACTGTGGGTGCTGGATTAGAGTTGATGTTTTGCTTAGAGATGATGAACACTTCATGGGTTCCTCTTTGTACTCTTGCAGCGTCATCAACACTGATAACTCCTTACAATTTTATAAGAAAAATTGTAATTCGTCTAGTCACAAAAAATTAATGACTTTGACATTACTCACGTTATACAAGTAAAAGGTGGGATAGGAATGACCCAACTCAATCAACAAAATAGGAGAGAGACTTTAGAGGGCATTGCATTCCCTTTGCCTAATGTAAGAGTAGGCTTCAACGAAGTAGTTGCGATTCTCACATACACAAACAGATCAATAAACCCTATGACAAGCTTGAAGTTCTATAATGGTCAACAGAGTTTGGCAAAGGAAAGAGCACCAATACTTGCAAGCTTCTCTAAAAGGGTCTTAATGTTATGACCCATTCTCTCGAATGCTGTTCGTGATCGACTAGTGGATTAAACCTACTGAAGGCCTTTATTTTTTTTCCATTTGCAAAATTCTTTTAATTGTTTTACAAGTATTCGTTTTGAAATTCATTTAAATTTTGTTATAAAAATGTTATTTGTTTGTCGGGAAGAAAATTTAAACTCTCCTTAATGAATAAGAAATAAGTTATTTAATTTCCAAATTTCTATTTAAGGTTTCCCAGGATCTCATTTAAAAATTTTTGAGAGCATACTAACGTTTTTTTTGAACAAAAAAACGAAAATAGATTGAATTCAAGCTCGAGAGTGAGAGCATACTAATGTACCGAAGACATACATTCAACATTATCTATTTCATAGTTTTTACATCATATGAAAAACTATTGGTATTTATAGAACTTTAAATAAAAACAAACGAACTCAGCTATCCTTTCCATGCTTTAATTCTGCGTCACCTGAATACATAATATCAATATTTCATTAGCAATGCTACTGTGAGTGTATAGATATTAAGATTTCTAGTTTAACATGAATTATTTAAATTCAATTCTAAAAAATGATATCACGCCATCGGTTATCTAGTGACTTTCATCCTTACCCCATGTAAGTCCCGATATTTTTACTTAGCCCCCGAGCTGAAACTTTTTGGTATTATTTTTCTGTCATTTGAGCTAAGACCTTTCAGTATTTTTATCTATCCCCCGAGCCAGAACCTTTTGTATTTTTATCTGTTCTCCGAACCGAGACCTTTTGGTATTTTTATATGTGCCTCGAGCCGGAACCTTTCAATGTCTTTATCTGTCCCCCTAGCTGAGACCTTTCATATGAACCAAACTTAAGATAATTATTGTACATTCATTGCATACATAAAATTCATGTATATAGAAAATTAGTAGCCGGGTATATTAAAAGGCATGATTTTATCCAAGAGATATCCATGGTATAAAATTCATCATTTGGTAAACTCATAAACATATTATTTAACTTGAATCAGAGTACGTAAGAAAAATCTAGAAATCTAGATAGTCATGGACGCACCAATTTAGCCGAAAGTAATTAAACTTTGTCCAAGAATTCTCTATCTAAATAATAACCCATAAAAAATAATAGTTAAGCTAGAATACTATTTTCTTGTTAATTATTCTATTTTCACAAATTTTAAATTTTAAATTTTATTTTTATTTTACTGCATTAAAATTTTACTTTCATTAAAAATATTTATTTCAAGTTCAAAAATCAAATTTTTGTTTCTCATGTGCAAAATTAAAACAGAGCCATGAATGCAAGGGGGAGCATGCAAACGAGGAAGGATAAAACGAACAGGCGCGGGAAGAGGGAAATGGGAGAGTCTCGATTTCTTCGTCCAACTTCAGATCCTCCGTTGGGATAATCCAGACGTTGGATTTGACAGCCGTTAGCGCCTATGCAAAGATGGTAGCGAGGTGGTTCTATAGTGGTTTTAGCAAAAAGAATGGTGGATCGAGGTGGCGGCTACGGGTGGCGGAAAGTGGCTCGGTGGAACTGTTTTCCAAAATTTTTGAAGATAAAAATTTTGTTTGATGGTGGTTCTGTGGTGGTTTGGAGTGGCCGTGGTGGGTCATGGCGGTGCTATGGTGGTTCTGTGGTGGTGTGAGGGTGGCGGTGAGCGGCGGCTGGTGGTGGTGGAGATGAGAGGGGAGAAGCCGAGAGGGAAGAGAGGAATGACGGAGGCGGTGGTGGTGCATGGTGATGGTGGCTAGCGTGGGATGGTGGTTTCAGTGGGGCAGGGGTGAGATGGTGATGGTTATGGGTGGTGGAGTGGTGGTTCGGTGGTGGTTGGGGAGTTTCGGTGAGGGAGTGGAGAAGCCGAGGGGGGAGAGAGAGGGGAATGGTAGCGACAGTTCATGTAGGTGGAGAGAGAGAGAGGGAGAGAGAGAGAGAGAGACCAACAGCGGGGTGGCCGGGAGAGGCAATGCCGACAGCGTGGTGGTGGCGTGGTGGTAGAGGGTGGCGGTGCCGCTTGGTCGTCTTCCCCTTGCGTCGTCTTCTTCTTGCTTCTTGTTCTTTCTTCAGCTTTTAAATTCTTCTTCAATCTCTAGTTCCTCTTCTTCTTCAATTTTTTTTTCTTCTTATTTAGTGTTTTTCTTTACTTCTTTGTTACCTAATGCCCGAAGTGATATGCAATGGTTCTATTTATAAGAAATTTCTGGGGTCAGGTGTCTATGTTTATGGACAGGTGTCGCGGTTTATGCATGCAAAATGGATTATATAAATGTTTTAGTATATTTTCTACCACATGAATTTTTTGATAGTATAATTTTATTTTTAATTTTTTTTTAAAAATTCGATATAAACTTTTAATAATATTTTATAAATTATTATGTGGTCAAAATCTTTAAGAAAAATCTTAAGTTACGTGTTACAATTTTATTTCGTAATTTACAATTATTGATGTTTTATATCATTTTGTTTTTGAGCTTTGGTTTTAAAATTAAGTATAAGGTTTTGTAGAAATCTTGTTTCAAGTCTTTTTATAATTTAATTGCCATTTGTTTCTCTTCTTATTTAGCTGCCAAATATTACATCCTTTCCACCTTTACGACCATAAGTGAAAATTTTAGATATTTAAGTAGCATATCAATCTCCTTTTCCCAGGTTGCTTTTGTACCAAAGTGGTTATCTTACTATTTTTCTTGATGAGTGGAATCATTTTATTGCAAAGTCGCTTTTTATCCTATAACGGAGATACTGTCGACAACCTTTCTTAAGTCTTTGGGCTCGGGTTATTGGCATAAAGAGCGAGGGTGAAGAAACTCATTGTTTCTTAAAGAAAAACTCGCCTTGTTGATATCAAGATTGTATACTAAAAATCATAATTTTGATTTTAGTATTTACTTTTATTTATAATAAAATTATTATTTTTTATTTTATGATAATTTTAATGAGTAATGTATGCATTTTATTATTTATTTAATGTTGTGCATGCGTGTCTTTTATTCTATATAGTATTTAATTTGGTGTGTAGAGTTCGATTTACACACAGAAAATTAGATTATCGGGCCAGTTCGATATGAAAGATTTCAGAAAAGCGAATCACATTCTTGAGATTAAACTTATACGAGATCGAAAATAAAGAATGCTGAGCTTATCACAAGTTACATATATCGATATGATTCTTGCTCGTTTTAAGATGCAAGATTTCAAGAAAGGGTTTCTTCCTTTCAGGCATGAAATTACTCTACTTAAGGATTAGTGCCTTAAGACAATTGTTGAAATAGAGAAGATAAAAGGAATTCCTTATGTTTCGACAGTAGAAAGTCTCATGTATGTTATGCTTTGCATTAGACCCGATATTTGTTTTGCCGTTGGCATGGTTAGTAGATATTAGTCTAATCTAGGGCAGTAGCATTTGACAACGGTAAAACATATAACCAAGTACCTAAAAAGGATTAGGTCTTATATGTTAGTTTACTAGAAAAATGATCTAGTACCTTTGGGGTACACAGACTCAGATTTTAAGTCAGATAAAGATTTTTGAAAGTCTATATCGGGATATGTGTTTACATTAGGAGGTGGAGCAATAAATTAGAAGAGTATCAAGTAGTCCTGCATTGCTATTCCACCATGGAGGTCGAATATATGGCAGTTTCTAAAGCAGCTAAGAAGGCTGTTTGACTCAAGAATTTCTTACTAGATTTGGATGTGGTGCTTTCAATACAGTCGGCTATTACAGTATAGTCGGTTATTACACTTTATTGTGATAATAGTAGAGTAGTTGTCAACTCGAAGGAACCAAGAGCTTACAAGAAAAAAAAGAGTACATCGAGCGTAAATATCACATAATACGAGAGATTGTATAGAGTGATGACATTGTTGTGACCAAGATTGCATCAGCAGACAACCTTACAGATCTTTTTACAAAGAGCTTACCAGCTATGAATTTTGATAGTCACGTAGAGGGTATGGGAGTCAGATGTATGGCAGCATGATTTTGAGTATAAGTGGGAGATTATTAGAGTTGTATACTAAAAACTATGATTTTGATTTTAGTATTTAATTTTATTTATGAAATAAATTAAATTTTTTATTTTATGAAAATTTTAATGAGCAATATATACGTTTTATTATTTATTTAATATTGTGCATGAGTATCTTTTATTCTACATAGTACTTAATATGGTATGTAGAATTCGACTTACACACAGAAGATCAAATTATCGGTTATTGTAGAATATAAGTTTATGTTTCACAGTCTTAGATGGAGTTAGACAAGCTATTGATACGATTGTAGTATAATATTTTTAGTAGATCTGTCTTGATTATGGAGAACGATAATTGATTCGACAATTGTTCCGACTCATTGTGTTAGTACACTTTGTGTATATTGAATAGGACCAAGTTGGGACAATTAATTTTATACTGATTATATAAATTAATTTATACCCTATGATTATTATGAGTGCTTATGCTCTCAATCTCGAAATAATTATTATTCACGTATATTTAATATTTGTTATATTAATTTATTAAAGGATGTGATTTTTTATGGGTCTATAATTCTGGTGAGTTGGATAACGATATTAATTATATAATGAATATTAATTATTAACGGAATTCACGTTTTGAAATATTGAGATTGATGATACCCCATTGAGAAAGCATATAAGTTTTGATCGAGTCAAACTCTGCAGATGGATTTTATAATTCTGTAGTCAAATAAGTTAAACGGAAGGTCTAAAGAATTTTTTGAAGAAGTTGATTAAATATAATTGTCAGTAATTTAATTTAATCACCGAGTATCTGTAATCTTAACGTGAGAAGTATAAATAAGCAATTAACAACAAGAGCTCGAATACTTCGATTTTAAGAATAAGACTGAGAGTGCAATTATAGTTCTTTAGTAGAATAAATTATAATTTATATTTTTATGAAATTACTTCTGCGTTGAGGTAGAATTTTATAATTGCATTAGAAGCTCATGTCTTATTTACTCTATAGGTCCATATTGTAGCCTATTTATATGTAGTTAAAAACCCTGATACCATATCTCTCATATTCAGTCAATTGACGAGGAGGCCAGGGTTTTCACGTTTCTTGAAAACTTAAGTCTAGTTAATACGAGTTTTGAAGAACAAAATGAACATAGCCCACACTACAATCGTGTTCTTGTATTCGAAAATACAACAGAAGACTTGTTTGGGAAAATTGACCTCTAGTCAATTACTGCGGCAGCTTGTTGACTAAAATTTTTGGCATTAAGCGGAATCAAATCAATCAGTCTTTAACAAGTATAATTCTAAATTAACTTTGGGAGTTATACCCAGTTTTTCTTTTGACTGTTCGATCTTAAGAATTTTTAATCTGGAGCATGTTTCAGTGATTGCCCGCCTGGATTATTTTTGACTAAAATCATCGACATAATCTTAGGATCTTGGCAGTTTGTCCACAATTGGTATAAAAGCCGTATTTGATTTTGTATGATTGAATCATGGGTTTGAGTTGATTTGTATTGTGCTAACTCTGTTTTGCAGTCAATTTAATCCCGACTTTAATAGTCATTATTCTTTGCATGTTTGATAGCATTGTTTGAATGATATGATTATTATTTTTTTAACCACGAGTGTTGATCATGGTAGATTGATTGTGAACTCCTCTGAGACATTGGGTTAATGTAGTATTTTATTTCTCAATTCTATGTTCTTGTTTTGGTTTCAATGTAATTAATAGAATGAAGAACAGCAAGCAATAGTGCGGCCTAGCCAGCGCACACGTACGATGTAGAGTGTGCGGTGGTGCGAGGCAGGCGCGGGGTAGGTAGCGAAAAGGCTTGAAGACGGCGAAGCACACGCGGTGTGCGACATAGCCAGCGTGTATGGCGCGATGCAGCGCAAGGCGAGGCACACGTGGAGTGGCCAGGCACGGAGTACGGCAGCGGCCAATGTAGCGATGGCGTCGGTGAGCAAACTCGGCGACGGCCAGGCAGTGGTAGACAGGTGCGGTAGTGGCTTGCAGTGGCTATGTGTTACAGAAGTTCTGTTGGCTGCAGAGTTCTAAAAGGCTAGAATTCTGATTATGTCTACAATTCTGAATGAATCGGAGACCTTCTAAATGAATCGGAGATCCTCGGAGCAAAGATTAATGTAAAAACCTAGGTCGATATCACACTCTAGTTGCTGCCTGATAGCTTTAAGTAGTTTTGCCTTAATTATACAATTAACAAACTCAGTTTTTACCTGACAGAACTACTTAAAGAACTTCAAGCAGCTGATAGTGTTCTTAGGAAGCCAGGTAGTGTCTTTGTTGCTGAAAATGGTTCTTCCTTTAAGCTAAAAGACAAGAAGAAGAAAAAATTTAAAAACATGGAGACACGGGTAAAAAGGAAGCTAATTGGCCTAAAGTTGGTGTGAGAAAGCCAATAGAAAAGTGTTTTTATTACAACTAGACAGGGCACTGGAAAAAGAAATGTTCAGTTTATCTTGACCAGCAATATAACAAAGGTAATTTCTGTTTACTAGTTATGAAAATATGTTTAGCAGTGTTATCTATTGGTACCTAGCGTGTAGATACGAGATTATATCTACAATTCTTTATAGTGGTTGCAAGAAACTAGATAACTCAATGACGGGGAGATATACCTACACATGGGCAATAATACAAGGGTGACAGCAGTTGTAGTGAGAGATGTCACTATCAGTTTTCGTTAAAATGGGGTTTCAATATTGAGAGATTTTTTTTAGAGAGATTTTCTTTATTTACCTTCTATTATTAGGAATTTAATTTTTATTTTTAGGTTGGTTAAATATGGATATTTGATTTATTTTAATAACTCTGTGGTTATTAAGGATAATAAACATTTTATCTGTTCTAGTATATTGGTGGATAATCTTTATGTTATTACTCCTATATCTCATACACTGCAACTGAATGAATTGAATAATACATCTAATTTATCACTTAAGAAAAATGGACATTCTTTAATGAACCAAACGTATATTTGGCACATATGCATAGGTCATATAAATCTGAAAGGAATAGATAAACTGATTGAAGATAGACCTTTGAGTTAATTGGAAGTGGAGGCCCTTTTAATCTGTGAATCTCGTTTGAAGGGTAAAATGAACATGGGTCTATTTTCGGCTAAAGGCTATAGAACTAAAGAACCATTGAAATTGGTTCACTATGATGTATGCGGACTTATAACTATCTTGGCTAGAGGAGATTATGAGTATTTTGTCACTTTTATTGATGATTACTCAAGGTATAGATACATTCATTTGATGCACCATAAGTCTGAATACTTTGAGAAATTCAATGTATTTAAGGCTAAAGCGGAGAAACTTCTGAAAAAATGTATCAAGACACCGTGGTCTTACTGTGGTGGTGAATACCTCTTTTGAGAGTTTAGGAATTGCTTGTCAGTAGAGAAGATTACATTCCAGTTGACTACACCGGGTACTCCGCAGCAAATGGTGTAGCAGAAAGAAGTAATATGACTTTTATAGAGATAATAAGATCTATGATGAGTTATTTAGAGTTACCCGATTCGTTTTGAGAATTTGCATTAGAGACTGCAGCTTATATTCTGAACTTGGTACCTTCTAAGTCAAAACCTACTACTCCCACAGAATTGTGAACTGGGCATAAGCCTAGTCTAAGACATATTCGGATTTGAGGGTATCCAGCACGTGCTGAATGAGAACACAGTTAAGTTGGAACCGAGAACAAAAGTCTGTTTCTTTATTAGATATCCAAGGGGAATAAAGGGTGTTTTATTTTATAATTCTAAGGATCAGAAGGTCATTGTTAGTACCAATATCCAATTCTTGGAAGAAGATTACGTAATAGACCACATGCTCAGAAGTATGAATGTTTTGAAAGAGCTGAGAGGAAATACCAGTAGTACGGGAGAAGCACCACGAGAAAGTGTTATTGATATTCTATTGTCTCGTCGTAGTGGGAGAATTATCGGGATACGTGTAGATCTTGAACCAGATTAGGATACTACTATTGACATGCCGATTTCACAACTAGAGCAACATGTGAAAATGGTGCACATGGTTCAGAATCAGCATAATGTGTCACTGCTAGTACACAGACGCAGGTAGTGCCTCGTCGTAGTTGGAGAGTTGTTCGTCAACCCGATTGGTATACGTTACTGGATGAGTTTTTTGAGTTTTTTGATAGGATCCCAATAGAACAGGATATCGAACCCTATAACTACAACGAAGCACTCTAAGATAATGATACAGATCTTTGACAAAGGGTTATGAGTTCAGAGATAGAGTCTATGTGCTCTAATCAAGTCTGAAAACTTGTAGAATCATCCAAAGGGATAAAACCAATCGGATACAAGTGAATCTATAAGTAAGAAGAGAGTAGCAAACGGAAAGGTGTAAACCTTCAAACTTAGGCTTCTTGCAAAAGGGTTTACTCAGAAAGAAGGGATCGATTATGAGGAGACCTTTTCGTCAGTTGCCATGCTTAAGTCTATCCGGATTCTCTTATCCATTGCGGTTCATTTTGATTATGAAATTTGGCAAATGGACGTCAAGACAGCTTTCCTTAACGGAAGTCTTAACGAATGTATCTACAACCAGATAATTTTATAGCAAAGGGTCAGGAGCACATGCTGTACAAGCGTAAAAGATTTATTTATGGACTTAAGCAGGTGTAATCAATCAGTGGATAGTGTAGACACCCTAATTTGACCCCGCTTAATTTTAGGTGAATCCGATGATGAAAACAGTTGGAATGGTGTTTCAGTACGATCCTCGAAAAATGATCCAAGCTCAGTATTTGAACCCAATCATCAAAACCTTCAAACCAGTGAAATCATCTTTGAACCGCTACATTGAACTATGGGATCGCCAACTCCATTGTAGCGACCGCCAATAGAACCTCTTGGAAGCTTCACCTTTTTGTGACAACCGCCTTGTCCATACCCGACGACCGCCAACTCCAACATGGCGACCGACATCTCCAACATGGCGACTGTCAACTCCTACCTGGCGACCGCTGACTTGCATAGTGGCAACCGCCATAAGAAGCTTCTGGAACCTTTTCAAAAGTGGCGACAGCCAACTCTAAAAATTCGGACGTGTCCCAAAACGTGTTAATATCTCATTGGTTGAAGAATTCTATAAATATCATATCCCCCGGTACGTTTTCAGGATAAAATTTTAAAGAATGGTATAGTGAGAGAAGCTCTGCTGAGTCGCCAAGAAATTTCGAGCCTCAACGCCGAAACCCAGCTAAAATACCGAGAGTTAAGCCTCCGATATTGAAGTCCTGAAACCCTAGCTTGGATCATCGTCCGATGATTGAATTGTCCATTGCCATTTCCCAACTCGAGGATTCCTTATTGATCCAGATACTTTGCTTGGATTCTCAGCCTTTCTAACTCAATTTTCTATCTATTTGGAGTGATCAGATTAATTTCATTGTTTCATTTGTTTAACATTGCTTACATAGTTGCTTTGATCATTAAAATTATATGTTTAGCTTGTTTAGTTTGTTTAACCTTGCTTAGCTTGCTTACTTAAATTTAATTATTTTATTGCATTACATCATTAAAGAGTGCTAACATTTATAACAATTACAAATTTTTAATGCTGTTAATTGTTCTAATAATGTATTTACATTATTGCGAATGCGGTTGTTAATACTACATTTGCATTTGAGTTAAATTGTTGTAATGAATTTCTTTTTACCATTTTAACATTAGTTCAATTTTCTTTACTAGTATATTTTATTTTATTTCTATTTCTTTTTTTAATGTTAATTTAATATTTCATGTAATATTAGTGTTTTCTTTTTTTTTTCTCTTAATATTGGTTAAATGTTCCTTAATGCTAATATTCTTTTTTTTTTCTTTTCATTTAATGCTAATATTTTATTTTATTTTATTTTCTTTATTTTTAATATTAGCTTAATATTCATTTTCAAGCATTTATTTTTCATCTTCCTTTTCTTTTCTTTAATAGTAGTATAATTTTTTTTTCTAGCATTGTATTTTTTTTATTTTATTTTTTTATTATTAACTTTAATTTTTTAATAATGTTCCTTTTAGTATTTTTTTTCTTTTAATGTTAGTATTTATTTATTTTATAAAACTCTATTTTTTAAAATTTTGTTATAGTTTTATTTTTCTTTTCATGGTACTTTTCTTTTATTAAGACCAAAAATCATAAAAAATCTTTTAATCTAATTTTTATTTTTTAAAAGTAATTTTTTTGATTTTATTTTTTTTTTATTTTTTTTATCTCTTTCAAAATGTAAATAATTAGGTTTTCTTTTCATCAGTTTAATAGCATTTTCTAAACCTTCTTATTTTGGCTTAATTTTTTTTTTCGTAAGCTTTTCCTTTATTTCTTTTTTCTTTCAAATTAAACATTCAAATATTCTCTTATCATATTAATATATAAAACACTTGTTATTAGGTTTTATTATTTTTCTTTGGTAAACTTTTTAATATATGATTTTCACATTGCTTTTATTTTGGTTATACTTTTGATTGTTTAAGAATCTGTATATTTTATATGTTAGTTTAGTATTATGTTTAGAATAGTTTAGTTTATTTTGTAACAAATTATTTTTAGGTAATTTTAACATATTTTTGCTCTTTTATTTGAATCATGCAAGTTTAGGTTGTTTTAATAATATCGCATGTGGGAGTGCTCTATGTATCCTTTAACTAGAAATTGCATGTCGAAAGATTTAAAAATTTTCTTTTGGTACTTGTTTTATTTAGCATTCTATATACATATGTTATGTATTTTCTATATTTGATTTTGAATATTCTCTCTTTGCCTCTATTTTCTTTATTTGCATGCATTTGAAAAATCATATTAAAGAACCAATGATGATTAGTAGAGGCCAACCTTACGGTTGGGCGAATGGAGTGCCTAACACCTTCTGCGATTCGTAACTTAGCCCACAAACTCTTTTTCTCTGGTTAACGTATTAAAGAACGGTAGCTATTTTTATTTTTTTTAGTTTTTCTCAAAAACTAAGTGGCGACTCCATTTTCAACAAAAAGAAATTTTTCAAAATTTAGTTTTCAAGGTTTTAAGATATTTTTCAAACATCTTTGAATTTCTTTATTTTTGACCATTTTTCAAAAATTTCAAAAATCCCGGTGTCACAGATAGGAAACAAGCTGAGCTCTCAAGCACTGCCACGATGTGTATTATGTCAAACTAAAACTATCATGAAAAACTAAAACTTATCATGAAAAGTTTTGAAAAAAATTGATCAAATCAAACAATTTCCATCCTTACATGAAAGTCTACTGTCATGCCTTGTTTGGAGAAATGATCGAGAAATGGGATTAACCCTTCCACCACATTGTCCCTACTGGTCTTAACTAGAAACCGTTGGAATCAGCGGTGATTAATCAACACCCAAGCATGTTTACTCTGGCTCTTCCACATCTCCTCGTCGATGTTGAATATTCTTTGGCCTAAAACTTCGAAGGCCTTAAGGAAATCCACGCTTTTGAGGAAGTTAGGGAAGTCGGTGCTCATAACATGGTGCACATTCACCGGATCGGCGGTAACCAAGGTGTCCATATTTGTGAACGAAGGCCATTTGACCTCGTATGTGTCGCACGTCTGCTCTAAAACCTCTATGACGCCGTTGTGAAGGTCGTTGAAATGCATGAGAATGCTCAACAACATCTCGATGAATGACCAGTTTGGGGGATGCCATTTTCGCGACGAAAGAAATTGTAGCGAAGGGTGAAGAAGATGATTGCTAGGAAGACTTCGAGATAGCCTAGAGACACCATTGGAGCTCTATGTGAAAGATTTGCTATGTGTCTGTGTGTGTGCTGCTCATCTTGTGTGTCGTTCGTGGTTCTGACTGCTTTGTAGTTCCGACTTAAATTGAGCATAACTCCTTATCTGAACTCTAATTAGGATTATTCTTGTGTCTAGGTTAAAACTTGAAAGCCTGCTTTCCAATGGTTCTATTCTCATATCAAAATTCCTTTTGTAAAAAATGTTATAACTAAAATGGTGAGTGTATGTTAGTTTTCTTCACACGATTTTCGTATGTTTTTTGCTGAACTTCTTTTGAAACATTATTTTATTCACCGTTGAACCTTTTTATCAAATTCCTTTCACGTTGAGCTATATGTATAAATTATAACTCTTAGATCTCATGATGTCGAGTTTTTGGGCCTGAAATGTAACTGGAATAACATTGTTTTAATCCTTTGGCTTTCATGTTGTAATTTATTGACCTTTAACAGTTTTTGACCTATTTTAAGCTCGGCTCTCCACCAATTTTGCCACATATGATGCTAACACGAAAATAATAATAAAATATATTAATAAACATAAAATTGAGGCCAAACTTAGTGCAATTCGGTGGTTAAGATTGGTGCTTTTACACACCGATAAAACCCCCAACTTACACTATACTAGTTCTCGAGTAAAGCAAAACATAAAAGACAATTAAACTAATCTAACTAAAATTTACTTTCGTAGAATATATGATTGCACTTAGCATGTGTAATAAGCCTTTAAACCTTAGGTTACTCCTAGTGAACGAGTTTTAGTCTCGTGAGGGTTTTCAAAGATGATACCCACAAACATCAACCACATGCATTTTTAAAAGATTTAAACCAAAACTATAAATTGTTTACCCCCAATAATCAATTTGCACAAATTTTCAATTACTTCCATCTTTACAAATAACTTTCCATAAACTTGAACTCAGCGTGTGTGAAGTTTCAGCTATGTGTCTCGGTATCATGCTTATGAATATTTAAAATTTAAATTTCTATCAATAATATATCACGACTTCAATTCTCACTTGAAATTCACTCCCAATCAAACACTCAGAAACAAGTTTACATATTATTGGGAATGTATACTGAAAAGTCATGCTTTTTATGTATTTTATTCTGGATCTTTGGAATATTAATGAGAAATATTTTGAGATAGTTTTGCATTTATGATTTTATATTTGTATTTGTGAAGTATGAATACATAATTCGTATATTCTGTCCAGTATTTGACTCGGCGCGTGCTACACGGAAGATCGGGTGAAAAATTCTGACAGATTATACAGGTGGGCTCACAATCGCAATGGACCCGTACATTCCATTGGTACGATTGTAGTACATCGTTATAGTAGCTGGTTTTGGCTAGGTCGAACAGATCAAATTCAGATTTTAGAAATTCGATGTTCGAGCTCGATGCGTTAGTACACTTGAAGTGTGTTGAGCGGGATCAACGGGATGATCGATTCTATACTGACTATATGAATTGATCCACATCCCGTATTATCATGTATTGCATGAGCTCTTAATCCCGAAGTGATTGATTAATTGTGTTCAGATGATGTACGATACTTTGAGTCATCAATGGTTGAGATTTTTTTCATGAGGTCAATAATACTAATGAGTTGGGTACTGGCATTATTTATCCGATGATTGATAATCAGCTGACGAAAACCACTTCCGATTTAGGTTGAGGAGTTCTCCCTCGTGTGCTTTGCTTATTGGTTTGACTATGCTAAACCTGTACAGTGGATCTTCGGATCTGGTATATCAAAAGGTTAAGCGGTGCGATTGCGAGAAAAAACTGATATTTAAATCGGGTTGTTAGTAACCTAATTTATTTATCAGGAATCCATATCTTAAACGTGAGGAGAATTCAGTGCATTTGATAATTGGAAACTCAAGACATAATTTGAGTTAGGGTCGGGTGTTCAGTCAGGACCTTTAGTGGAATAAGTTCTGGCTCGTACGAGAAATGATATAACTCGGGGACAGAGTTAGGGATATCTAATTTTTTCGTACGGTTAGCCCGAGTCCTATACTTCATCGTGATCCCTCACGTAGCCTACTACACGCACGGATTTTTTTTATTGATTTCAGTTATTATTTAATTTAATTAGAATGTCGATTTTGCCACCGGGGACATTCATGGATCAAATTAAATAATGAAGGGCGATTTTAATTTTTGGCACACCTAGGGATTACTCCTTAGGTGG
The DNA here is from genome assembly GCA_034768845.1 of Heliamphora exappendiculata. Classification (NCBI taxonomy): domain Eukaryota; kingdom Viridiplantae; phylum Streptophyta; class Magnoliopsida; order Ericales; family Sarraceniaceae; genus Heliamphora; species Heliamphora exappendiculata. The sequence continues at coordinate 40,278 of JAOTRH010164705.1, forward strand.
CCAGCCCTAATAAGAGGGTGGGGATTTGGTTTTATGGAAGATATATATTTCTTGCTTATTTTTAGGAAAAAAAAAATATATACTTAATATTATTTTTTATATATGGAGAAATATATCAAAATGATGCTTTATATATATAAAACCCGAAAACCCAAATCTCCTCACGATAGCCGCCGCCCCCTCTATCTTTTTGGCAATTAATTTTGCATTCTTGGATAGAAGTGTTCGAGAAGAAACTAATTGAGGGAGGACTCTTCGATCGGTATCAGTACCCACACACCGTGATTGTCGTACTACGTTCGGGACATACGTGAAAAGGTTGCGAGGTCGTCTTCAACGTATTCAGGACTTTTTAAAACTTTTCGACAAATTTCATAAAGGTATTATACTATTAAGATTAATATAGTTCTTAATTTTTATGAAAAATGCATACGTCGTTTTTTACGGTCACGATGTCGGTTCAAAATTTTTTGCTGCTCCAACAATGGTATCAGAGCCATTGTTGCATTTTTCATGAAAAATCATTGTACTAACCTTTGTTTTGCAGCCTATATCGTAATGATCCGGTTATATGAATGTATGAATGTTTGGTTTATATCGTTTTTTAATCGTTTATCTCGACAATTTTGTTTCGAGATTAGATCGGTTGTATGCCTCCTACGTGGGGTATAGGTTTTTGACGATTTAATCTATTATTTTATTTATTTTTTTCTTGATCAATATTGTAATCGAATCACGCAAAATGAGAAATAAAAACAAAAGAAGAAGAACAAGGCAGCGGCAGCAAAGGGCCGTTCGGCCACAACATGGGCAGTCTTTGAGGCTTGTTTTCGGGGCTTTTGGAAATCTTTTTCGACGCGATTTTTTTGTTAAAATAAAGGTTGTCTGTTGGCTATCTGATGGTGGTTCGGTTGCGGTTCGACGACGGAGAAAAAGGGGTCAAAAGGTGCTTCAAAGCAGGTCGCGCACAGTGGTGCCACTGCAGAAATTTTGGGAATTTGAGAATTTTTTTGGGGCACTTTGGCTTCGAATTTTGACGCAATATTTTTTGGAGATCAAGACCTCGATGTGCTCTAACTACCATAATTTTTTGGGGGTTCAAAAGTGGCAGCAAGGCGGTCAAATAGCGGTTGAAAAAAGGCAGCGCAGTGCTGCCTACACAACAGAATTTTCGGCAACTTAAGGGGCTATTTGGGCTTCTTTTTCAGTATTTTTTTTGGCGTTCTAGCGGTGGTCTGGGGCTATAACGGTGGTCCAGAGGCTGAGGAAAAGTTTCAGATTTTTGACGACTCGTTTAGGGTTCCAAAACCATATGCGTTTAATCTTTTGATTCGAGACCGTCGGATTAAAAGATTAAGTAGATGGACCGGATCATAACGAGTTAATTTATATTTATTTTGTCATTATTTAATTATTTATTTATTTATTTTTATTTAATTACATGGATGAATTTTATTTTATTTATTTTTTCTTTTATGCATGATTTTAATTATCAAAAGTATATTCGGAAAAACGATTTTATAAATTAAATAATCATAGCATTTTTTTAAAACGAAAAAATAAATAGATAATTATTTATTTAATTTTTGTGTTAAAATTAATTAATATTTTTTAATTAAAATTTGGGTAATTAATTTCTTTCGCAAAATTAAATAAGAAAGTTTTTGTTTATTTTATTATGGTTAAACAAGGAATATTTTAATTGATTAAAATTAAATTTATTTTAATCAAAAATTAAAATATGTTTAATGGTGTAAAAAAAACAAAAAGATAAAACTCTTGATTTTTAAAATATTAAGTGAGAGAAGGGTTTACCCACAGATAAATCTTACGGTCTACATTACACGTTCGTAGGAGATGTGATTATAGCTCGTACGCCGGCTTCGACTTTTGGTCTACATAAAGAAGGGTTATAGTCATGGGTATCTTTGACACGAATTTTCGAAAGAAGTAAATTTGAAAATAGTGCGAAGTCGGGTTCGTTCACACCGGACCCGGGGTTTTGACACGATATTTTCAAATTAAGAGTAATGGTTATACACTCAACCCGTGAATAAAAATATCCTCCCTAAGGAGTCACTGTTTTTATTTGTGGGGACCAAAATTTATTGGCTATTTATTTTACATGGAATGCCCTATATCAATGAATGAAAAACCTAGTAGTTCTTTATTCGTTGATTAGTAGACGTCCACACTATGTGGTCTATCAATTGATGTAAATCTGGACCAGTAATTTTTTATTATGATATTTAGTTCCGGCAGTAAATTAATAGACTGGCATGTTTGTCCGAATGGGTGTGAATTAGTAGACGTCCACACTACGTGGCCTGCTTAATCACGAAGGATTCGGGCTGCCAATATTTTTTTTTTAAATTAAAAGGTTGAGGGACCCTAATTTGATAAAAGAATTATTTTTTTTTCTTTTGTTTATCAGGATTTAATAATGGGATCGTTCAATCCACTAACGGCAATTCTCAAGAAACATAAACTTACTGAACCAAACTTTATCACATGGAAACGAAACTTCGATATTGTTTTGACTTCTGACGACTATAGGTTTCTGTTGCATGACCCCTGCCCTCCCACCCCTCATAATGGACCTAGTGAACAGGAGATCCAGGATTAGGAGAAGTGGGTGAAGGCTGATCGGATGGCTAGCTATTACATCCTGGCTTCTATGTCGGATGTTCTATAAAGCCAACATCAGTCTATGGCATCTACAGCTGAGATCATGTTGAACCTTACAGAAATATTTGGTGATCAGGGTTGGACAACAAGGCAGGTGACCATGAGGGCTCTCATGAACACAACCATGGCTGAGGGTACACCTGTTAGGGACCACATTTTGAAGATGTTCAGTCTTCTTAACGAGCTGGAGGTCCTTGGAGCAAAAATTGATGCAGAATCCCAAATTGATATCGTGCTCCAGTCACTGCCTGATTCGTTTTAACAATTTTGCCTAAACTACACTATGAACAAACTAGATTTTTCTCTGGTAGAATTGTTGAAAGAACTACAAGTAGCGAAAGGTGTTATTCGCAAGCCAACCCATGCATTTGTTGCTAAAAATGCTTATACTTCTAGGCCAAGAGGTGAAAAGAAGAAAAAGAAAGGGCAACAACAAAAAATACAAGGAAGGTTGGAAAGGCCAAGCCATCGCTTGCCAAGGCAAAGATAAAGCCGCCCAAGGACAATTGCTATTTTTGTCAGAAGCCGGGACACTGGAAGAGGGACTGTCCTGACCAGAAGAACAAGCAAGCTGCAAGTATTACTTTTTCTCTAGTAGTTGAATCATGTTTAGCGGTTGTATCTACGAAAACCTGGTGTGTAGATACGGGAGCCACTAATCATGTCTGTAATTCTTTGCAGGGGTTCTAAGTAACCAGGCAACTTAGAGAGGGCAAGGTATACCTTTAGATGGGGAATAACTCCCAAGTGTCTGCTGTTGCAGTGGGAGAAGTAGTTCTTTATTTAAATAGAAATAAATGTTTAAATTTGAAGAACATTTTATATGTATCTCAAATCAGGCGGAACTTAGTTTCGATTTTCTGTTTGGGGAATGATTGATATTGTGCTTCTTTTAATAAGTTTTCATGCCGTATTTTGGTTGAAAAATAATTTATCTGTCGTGGTACATTAGAAAATACTCTGTATATTTTACATTTTTTTATTTTTACTGATAAAAATAATGAGGTGAATAATTTACATATTTTACCACTTAAAAGAAAAGTTTCCTCATTGAACCAAACGCTACTTTGGTATATTTGTTTGGGCCATGCTAATCTAAAAAAGATACAAAGACTGGTTGAAAATGGACCTTTAGGTTCATTGGAAGTGGAGGCACTTCCAGTCTGTGAATCCTATTTAGAAGGTAAGATGACCAAGAGGCCGCTTACGGCTAAGGGACTTAGAGCCAAAGAAGTGTTGGGATTGGTTCACTCTGATTTATGTGGTCCCATGAACATCCAG
>JAOTRH010164706.1:0-12112 GCA_034768845.1 Heliamphora exappendiculata
GTAAGCTTTTAGTGCTTAACAGTTAGTTCAAAGCACGAAAGATTAGTAGGGGGTTAAAGATTTGTTACTTCATCAACAGATGTATGAGATGATGAATGGGGTCCCAATTACATGAGTGCTATCCAACCTGTTTGTCAATTGGGTTAGTTCAAGTTTGTATAGATTATATAACAAAAAATGATAATTTGGTTTGATTTGAGTTTTAAAAATTCTCAAACTACCTATAAATCCAACTTGTCGCATGTGTCCATAAAATTATATTTCATTTAATAAATTTTTTTGGTAGAAATTGGAAAAAAAAATATAGTATAATTATAGTGTTGTTTCAAATTCTACGTACTCAACACAACTAAATCGCTCAAAATAAGTTAGGAAATAGACAAAAATATAATTTTAGATGGCGGTTAATTCGTCGTTAGTTGAATTTTTCTTTTAATTCACTAAAATCAGGCTGACCGGTAATTTGTTTCAAAATTGTTTATTTGTTTATTTGATTTTATTTATTTTTTTTAGTAATTTTTATTATTATTTAATCAAATAATTATATTTATTGGCTCCTTTCATCGAGATGCGCCAAAAAGTAAATTTTTTAATCAAAATATTAAAAAAATTCAAAAAATACAAAAATAAACTAATAAGCCAAATTTTAAGTTGTTTATTTTTGTTTTTAGTGAAATTTTTTTATTTTTTGATCATTTTTTTTTCACTTTTTGGTTTCATCGAGAAGATTTGAAAAAGTAAAAATTTAATTAAAAAATTAAAAAATTAAAAAATAAAAATAAATAAATTTATCCACATTTAACCCAAACTATAACATGTGAGGTTATTTGTATCATACTCTCACTAAGTGAGAAAGCCAAACGCACTCTAAGACTCTATTTGTTTTAATGTAAATTAGTTTTAGATAAAAATATTTTATTTATTTTTCATTGTTTGATTTGCTAAAAACAAAGTGGCCCTATTTGAGATAATTGCTTATTTGCCAATTTTGTTTAGCTTATTTTAAATTTTAATAAGTTTTTTTCATCGTTTAATCGAATTATTATAATTTTTAATTTCTCTAATCGAGACGAGCCAAAAAAATAAAAATAAAAATTAATCAAAATATAACAAAAGTTCAGGAAAACAAAAATAAGTCAAAATAAGTTAATAAGCCAAACTTAACGTTGCTTATTTTCATCTTTAGTAAAAAAAATTTAATTTTTTATCAAAATTTTTTTACTTTTTTGTTCATCTTATGAAGATGATTCGTAAAAATAAAAAATAGTCAAAAAACGAAAAAATTAAATTCAGAAAAAACAAAAAAAAATTAAATTCAAAAAAAACCAAAATAGACAAAATTCTTACAATTTAGCCCAAACAGGGCCAATGTAAAATACTTTACTCTGCATTATTTAGCCTTCAAGACTTCAATCACAACTACGCCCCCACTTCCTGCAATTGGTAGGTTTATAACTAATATTCTTTTATTTCTTATTTCGCTTGAGATGTATCCATTAGGATTGAACTCAAAAAAAATGTTGATTTGGGTTGAGTTGGGTTGGGTTGAGTTGTTCTGAAAATATTTTTAAAAGTTAACTAAACATTAAAAAAATAAAAAATAAAAAAATTATAAAATTATCATAAATACTATGGACTCATAATTTTTACCCATCTAATCACTCATAAAGTGATATGTATGGTTCAAATATATTCAAAGTTAGTATGATATGAGGCATATTCTGAGTAAATCTTGTATGCATTACTTTACGAGTAATTTTATGGATAAGAATTATGGATTCGTACTATGATTGTAAAATTATTTTACATTAAGGTTCTTTTCATTTCAACGTGAAATATCTTTCATGCAGAATATTTTTTTTATAAATTTTCTTTTTGTAAATAATAATTTATTTATATTTATTTTCTATGTTCAGTTGACAGATAAAAAAAAATTTATAACATTGTTTTTTGTTGTTTAGAAACTACATGAACCAAAGCTAAATAAAATATAAATTAAACGATCAATCAATTCAATTGATGAAAATCAACTTTCACGAAACAATTACCGAGAATACCTTACAAAATTGAAAACAATTTATCGAAATCGAGGCTTGTTTGAAACTGAAAACAACTTACCGATTTTTTAAAAATAAAAACAATTTCAACTTATGTAGGTAAATATTTTAATTAGTTTTTGTTAAACCCGAATGGTAAAAAAAAGATAAAATAAAAAATGGTAACTCGGTACACGAAACTCTTATATATGCAGAGTTCGAAAAAATTAACAGAGTATAAAAAATTAATAGTATGCAACATTATCTTGTATTTTCAAAAGATTGTTTTCATACCTCAAACTGCCATGATTTCCTAATTTAACTGTTTACGTAAAAAATATTGGTAAAGTATTTTATATTAAAACGAATGAAGCCTAAATAATTTGTTTACTGTAAAATATTTTAAGAGTAAATTACGCTCACCTCTTTTGAGATTAACTAAAAATACAGAAACTTCTCATGAGATTTCTGAAATTATACTGTGCTCTCTTCTATTGTAGCTGTTGATATTAGATTCTCCCTTTCGTTTATTCACCGTTAAGATAATAAATGAAAATTGATGAGCTAAGCATAAAAATATATTTTGTGTTCCAAATTTGCCCCTAAAAATGTGTAAGAACTTTTCTAACCTTGTGAGTTTAGGTTAAACTTCAATTTTGTCTTAACAACCCACTGCCAACCTTCTCTTTCTACTAAATTCAAACCCTTCATACCAATCAAACTCATCTCAGTCGTACATGCCTTCAAGCTCGCCATCCACGTTTGTCGCTGCCCCTCCTCCGCCGTTCTGCTGCCAACTACTCCGCTGTTCTGCTGCCGACTGTTGAAATTTTGTGAATTCATTGGTCATTGAATTTCAGAATTTAATAGCAGAATTCAATTGCAATTGAATTAGCAATTCAATTGGCAATTAAATTCTAAAAATCAATACCACTCATAGCTATTGATTTCTCTGTAACCCCCTCCATGATGGAAGGCCTATATATGCTGTCATTTCATTCAGAGAAGGCAGAGAAGAAGAGACAGAACAGAAAAAAAGGAAGAATACAGTAGATGTGAGAAAGGAGAGATACAACTCAGATAATATTGCAAGCTGTAAGAGAGAGAAAGATAGATGGAGTACGTTCGTAGCCGATCCTTGGTGGTGTTCCAACGATCGTGTAGCCGTTTTATCCTGGAATAGTGACGCCGGTGGAAAACCTACAACACCCTCGGTAGGCGGTGAATCATTCTTAAGGAAACTACGATTGCAGGACTCGGTTTGCAAATTCTATTCCTGTTATTTCTGTTATTTCATTTTTCTGTAATTTCAGATTATTGTAATTGTTGAAAGTTAATAAAGATGTATTTTCTGGATCACCGAGCATGTATATATTTTGACGTTGGATTGTCTCCCAACAAACTTAAGAATGATTTAATTTTAAAAATTTGCTCAGTTTGGATCTTGTTTTATTCTCTAAAAAATGCATGTTTATGCTACTAACTTTTCTGTGAGTATGTACAGGATTATGAATTCTAAATCATCGTTAGAATATGGAAACATTATCTTGTTCAGGATATTATGTTCAGATCAATCTAGATTGTGATTTGCTTTCCGTCATAATCCAGTCGATTTCTTGATCTGTGAGAGATCTGGTCGATTGTGTCGACACATTTTCTTTAGTGTCGACACTTTTGACATTTTCGGCCATTTGTGTCGACACCTTTCTTGTTTGTGTCGACCCTTTTGTCTTGTGTCGACCTCTTTTCTGATGGTGTCGACCCTAATTCTTCTATTGGTGTTGAGCAGAACTCTCGGTTAATTTGTGTTGACACCTTTCTCAGTTTGTGTCGACACATTTCTCTGGTTGAACTCTTGGTTCTTTTGTGTCGACACCTCTCTCAGTTTGTGTCGACACATTCACTGGTTACTATTTGCGTTGAATCTCTCGGTTCTTTTGTGTCAACTCATTTCTCAGTTTGTGTCGATCCTTGAGTTGTTTGTGTCGATCCTTGGGCTGGTTGTGTCGACCCTAGAGCTATTTGTGTCGACACTTGGGCTATTTGCGTCGACCCCTGGGCATTTTTTTGTTGGTGTCAACCTCTTTTTCCCTTCTGTGTCGACCCGCAATGCTTAACACAGAACTGATCGGCTAAGGCTGTAAGCAGCCGAGCGCGGCTAACCTTCTAGGATTTGGTAGCACTTGCTATGAGTAATGTTGCATACCATTTTGGTTTCGAGGGCGCTGCCCCTACAAACCCCGTAACTTGACTGGGCAGGTCGATCCCCACTGAGGGCGCTGCCATCAGACTCCCGTCGAGCGGCGCTGCCCCTAGGAACCCTGCTAGGGGGCACGGCCCCCTAAAACCCTCATCAGGGGGCGCGCCCCTGGAACCCCGCCACAAGATGGACTATGTTTGGGGGAATTAAGTTTAGATTGTTAATCTATTCTTAGCGTTGGCATTGTAAAGATCTAATATGTGAATTGGTCTTATTTCAGAAACATGTCGACTGATTCACAAGGTGTTTATGAAAAGCAAGTTGTTCCTGAAAAGCAAGTCGCTCCTATGCCTTGTGTTATAACTGTTCCTTTGTCTCATGTTGACAAGCCAGAAAAGTTTGGAGGAGGAACTGACTTTAAGAGATGGCAACATAAGATGGTGTTCTACCTCACCACTTTAAATCTGGCCAGATGCCTAACAGATGAAGCTCTAGTTGCTGATGAGAATGCAGACACTCAAAAACTGATGGCAGTTGATAATTAGAAGAATATCGATTATCTATGTAAGAACTATGTTCTGAATGCTCTAGATGACTCGTTGTACTCTGTATTCAATGAGGTAAAGATTGCTAAGGAACTGTGGGAGTCCTTATATCAAAAGTACAAATTTGAGGGTGCCGATTCCAACTAAGTTCATAATGGGACGGTTCCTTGATTATGTGATGAAGGACTTAAAACCTGTGACGGTACAAGTCCAAGAGCTTCAGATTTTGATCAATGAGATCAAAGCAAAATGGATGTTCTTCAGTGAAGCAATTCTAGTGGCTGCAGTCATCCACAAACTTCCTGAAACATGGAAGAAATTCAAGAGTTATCTAATGTTCAAGAACAAATATATGACTTTGGAGGCTCTATTCTTCAAGCTGAATGTTGAGGAAGAAAATTGAGCAAAGAGCAAAAGTATCAGGTCTAACTCCAACATGGCCAATGTGATGGAAGTTAAAAACTCTTCAAGTGCAAAGAAGAGTACTCATGACAGGCATGCCAATACAAGGTTTGACAAGAAAGTCAAATTAGGACCAAGATGTCATATTGCCAAGAAGCAGAAGTAGAAATTTCAAGGAAAATGCTTTAACTGTGAAAAGTTTAGGCATCGTGCTTCAGAGTTCAAGAAGCCGAAGAATTTCTAAGCTCAAGCTCATATGGCAGAGGCAACTGAGGGTGTCTCAAATATTGATTTCTCAGCCGTGGTATTTGAGGTGAATATGGTAGGCTCAAATCTACAAGAATGGTGGATAGACACATGGGCTACTCGCCATGTCTGCTGTAACAGACAGATGTTTAGCACCATTAATATGGTGGCCTATGGTCAGAAGCTGTATATGAGAAATTCAGCTACCTCAGATGTGTTGGGGCAAAACCAAAAATAATTCTTGAATACGATCTATAAAAAGTGGAGGACTTGAATACGATCTATAAAAAGTGTACTATGTCACTATTGGTGTTTTTTGGACTATGAACCAATGACTTGAGTTACAAGGATATGATTTGCAGGAAGTCGGTGGAATTGAACTTCTATGAACCTTGTTCTCAATTGCAAATCAGGTATACCAAGTACCCGTAGCATATTTTCTTATGAAAAACTGTTCATCACGGGTTGGCACGAATAGGCCATGCGCCTTACTTAGATTTCATGAATGTTCTAAAGAATTTGTTCGAATTCTTATATGAAGCGGCTCCACTTTCACACCCATATAAGCGAATTCATTAAGTATATACTACAATTAATACACCATCTAATTTGGACTATGAATTCATTAAGAGCTGTTACTTAGCCTCACACATCACAGTCATGCACTATCTACACCATAGGGAGGGATAAATAAGTGATAGTGTTTATCCATGTCAACCATCAATTTGTTATTACCTATATGAACCTATTTCACAGGATCTCCTATCATTTAGGTTGGGTTGTCATTGCCGTTGATCTCAGAAATAGACATCAATTCCATCCCCCTCGATGTTTGACTCACTAGCTTCTTGCTTAGTGGTTTTGTCAGAAGGTCGGCCAAGTTCCTCTATGACCTTACAAAGTCCAGGGATATAATCTCATCACCCCGCAGCTGCTTCACAATGTTATGTCTTAGGCGTATATACCTCTTCTTGCCATTGTAGGTTTTATTTATTGCTCGGGCTATTGTAACCTGACAATCACAATGCAGAGACACATGTGAAGCTGGTCTCACCCATAAGAGTATATCTGCTGAGAGATTTGTAAGTCACTCTGCCTCAGATCCTGCCTTTTCTAAGGCGATAAACTCGAATTTCATAGTGAATCGAGCCGCGCAAGTTTGCTTAGACGATTTTCAAGATACTGCACCTCTACCTAGAGTAAATACATACCAACTTGTCGATTTTGTCTCGTCTAAATCAGATATGCAATTAGCATCACTGTATTCTTCAAGTACAATGGAAAATTCACACTAACTTAGACCAAAGCCCATAGTTCCTCTTAGGTATTTCATTACTCTCGATATAACATTCTAGTGATCCCAAATTCTGTGTGTACCTACTAAGCCTATTTATAGCATAAGTGATGTCAGGTCTAGTATCGTTCATTAGATACGTCAAACTACTAATAATTTGTGCATATTCAGATTGAACTACACTAGTCCCTTTGTTCTTTCCGAGATGAATAGTACAGTCATATGGTGTACACACATGTTTAACATCAAAATATTCAAATTTCTTAAATAGTTTCTTAGTGTTGTGTCCAAATTACTTTATAGGTGATTTTATGGATAAAAATTATGGATCCATAGTAGGGCTGTAAAATTATTTTACATTAAAGTGGTATTTGTTTCAATGTAAAATATTTTTCATGCGTAATGTTTTTTCATAAATTTTCTTTTTGTAAAAAATAATTTATTTATATTTATTTTCTGTGTTCGGTTAACGCATAAAAAAAATTCATAACAATGTTTTTTATTGTTTAGAAACTAAATGAACCAAAGCTAAATAAAATCTATATTAAACGATCAATCAATTCAAATGATGAAAATCAACTTTCACGAAACAACTTACCGAGAATACCTTGAAAAACTGAAAACAAATTATCAAAATCAATGTGTTTGAAACTGAAAACAACTTGAAGATTTTTTTAAAAGGAAAATAATTTTCAGCTTATATAGGAAAATGCTTTAATTAGTATTTATTAAACAGAACCGTAAAAAATAGGTAAAATAAAAAAAAGTAGTTGGTCTGCGAAACTCCTGCGTATGTGGGTCCAGAGAAAATGACGAATGACAAATGATTAATAGGTCGCAACCTTACTTTCCATTTGTAGGAGGCTGTTTTCATATCTCGAATATGTAACTTCTAAATTTACTTGTTTATGAAAAAAATTTGTAAAATATTTCACATTAAAACTAACAAAGTCTAAATAATTTGTAAATTATAAAATATTTTACATCGAAACAAATGAAGGTGTGTCATTTTGTTATCTTCTAACTAATCAGAAAAGTATTACCAACATTGTACCACCCAAATATTTTTTAATAATAATTTAATAAAATATCATGGAAGCAGTCTCACATTTTATTCCGAAACTACCAAATAATTATCCTTAATATAAAAAGGCAAAATGCAATTTTTTATTTACCATGAGTGTTTGACTCTATTCGGCTTGAGGTCAGTGGGCTGGTTCGATCCTTGTTCTTTCTTCTTTTTTTTTCTTTTTCGAAAATTATGAAATAAGAACAACAACATTCTTAATTGATGGGGTCTATCATTCATCTTGTGAACTTATTGATCATGTTTGGAATAATTGTTTATTTGTTTATTCTATTTTACTTATTTATGTTTCTAATGAAATTTTTTATCGGGATTAAATAATTATACTTTTTTGACACTTTTTATTAAAACGATAGAAAAATAGATTTTTTTTACCAAAATCTGATAAATTGACAAAAATAAGTCAATAAGTTAGATTTCAGATTCCATATTTTTGCTTTTCGTTATTTTTTTCATTATTTGATTTTAAAAAATTACTTTTTCTATTCCTCACATCAAGATAATCTAGAAAAATAAAAAAGTAACCAAAATATGAAAAAATTAGAGAAAAACAAAAAAACATAAATTTCAAAATTTGGTCCAAACAGGAATCAATACATGTTCTGTCGAACATTTAGTTTGGAACGCATGAAATTGTTATTCAACTACACTATTTCATTTGGGATGTTTAAAAAATCCAAGTTTTTATTTTATTTTATGTTTTTTTACTTTTTTATAAAATGAGAAAGATAAAAAAGCTGAAGTGTTTTAAAAAATTTAATTAATAATGGATACCTTTTTTATTTCATAGTTAACAAAGTTAGATTAGTTGCAACTTGCAATAAACAAAGGACTCTAAGTGGGTTTTTTAATTGGATTTTTTTACTGGACAAAAATTCTAATGCAATTCAAATAGCCCAAACCGTACGACTTGCAAACTGCCTTATGATATAAAAAAAAAAAAAGCTAGTATTTAAAAATGGCCCAAACATGAGTCGAATTGAAAAAAGTTGGGACAATTTCTTACTAATTTCAACACATATTTTGAACAAACAAGTCAGAAAATATTAATTTTAAGATATGCTAGCTAGCTCTTAAGTTTGAAAGCATTGTGCTATCAATTTTTTCCAAGTTTACTTATATGAAATTTCTCTCTACTATCAATTTTTTCAAGGTTTGCTTAAGAAGGAGTTGACGGTGATGGTCGACGGTCAATATACTATAATCTTTTAATAAGAGAGCAAACAAAAAGAAAATTCATAGTGAATTTGACCGAAAAAATTTTCCATTATGAGATTTTTTTATTAAAAATAAAAAAATAATTGAAAATTTTCTCTTTTAACTGAGAATTTTCTCCACTAAATGTGTATTTTATTGAGATCTTAATTTTGAATTTTATTAAAATAGTTTTTTTAGTAAAATGAGGCTTTGATAGTTACACGAGAAATTTCTTAATTTTTTAATTTTTATTTTTATTAAAATAGAGAAATTTCTCAATTAAAAATAAGTACGCATTTCCCTCGATTACTTTGTATTCAAATGGGTTTAGGAGCATATCAGGTATAGTAACATAACATGAAACTTGATTTTATTTTAAAAATAAAAAAAATAGAGTGAAATAAAACTAATCTTATTACAAATCTTACATATACAACCTTTACTTAAAAACCCCTATAAAGTAATCTTAAAGTCAATAATAAGCCATTATCTATAATATTTTATAAAGGGAGAGCACCCACTTGGTGTCTCTCCTGTAATGAAGTTGTGTGAATTTTTATATTTTTATAATGTCTTTTAAATTTAAAAATATGTCAAAACAATCAATAATTTCTAATAACTAATTCGGTTATTAAAAAATCAAAACAATCAATAATTTTTAATAACTAATTCAGTTATTAAAAAATACATTTTGCAAGTGCTATGCATGTGCACAGTGACTAGTTACTGTTAAGGTTGTCCTCTTATTTTAAAATTTAGAATCTTTAAAGCCACCTTTAGTCACGGTACTAACTTAACAGAATAACAGTGCTTTCGGATTATTAGCACTAAAAGTAACAAGATTAAGTTCATAATGCGATTTGTTTTATACTCCATTGTTTCTACAATTTGAAAATATATATATAAGTTTAAGGGCTCAATTGGTAAATAGCTTAAATTAAAGTTTTTGTTTTTTTACTTTTTTGCATTTTTAGTCAAAAAAAAAATTTAAATTTAGTTTAAAGTAGGTTATTTTGTAAGTTAGCATTTAAACTAGTTTTTTCGAAATAGGTTGTTTGGATAAAAAAATATTATTTTTACTTTTTGTTTAAATTGAATAATTTTACTTTTTTATACATTGAATATTAACAATTATATGTAATTAGCAGTTGTAGTAAATAAGTTATGAATAAGAGATACTATTATATTTTAAAAGTGATTAGAATTTGAATAGAATATTTTGGGAGTTAGTATTCTAAGAATTAATATTTTGATTTGAGTTTTTCGATTTTAACTTGTTACTTTTTTTTTCAAACGGATTATATTGTTATTTTTGCGTTTTTAACCAAAAAGCTAAAAGCTAGAGTTAGCAAACCCCGCCACCCAAGTTAATTTGTGCACTGTTTGGTTTGGTATTTTTAAATGGTAGTAGACACTGTAATTTACGAAAATGCCCTCAGTTAATTTGCATTCAATGCAGGCTCCTATCCAACCTTTAACATGGCGGGCCTCATAAATTACAAATTTCATATTCGCTAATCTTTGCATGGCCAAAATTTATAAATTACATAAGATCTGAGTTGCCGACCCTTATAATGTGATAAATTGAGTTAGGAAAATAAAAGGCATGGAACAAATAATTAACGTCAATATGTGCATCAATATGTACAAAATTGGTGTACCTCCGAGCCGACAGAAGTTTCAAAATGCCATGGAAGTGTTTAGCCAAGTTTTTTTTAGGAGTTTTGTGCTTTTTACTATTAATTTTAATAATAAATTTTAATATTTTTAAATACTCATAACTTCTACTACAAATTATTATTTTTATTTTTATTTCAACTACAAACTAACATAATTACTAAATATACTTACAAATTCTATTATAAAAACTATAATGCATAAATAATTAGTTTTAGTAATACTAAACAGCTAGAATGAAACTTAAGTGTCGAGAATTACTCTTAGAAAGTCATTATATCATCTATTCTTTTCTTTTATGTTTATAATTTTATCGTATATTATTATGAGTTTTTTTTTAATACATTTACTACGTCTTGAAATTATTTAACATGGCGGAAAGCTGTTTAGTGCAATAGTAAAAATATTGTTAAAAAAAAATTTAACATCAAGGTGAGGTATTAAGGAGGGGTACAAATATTATTTGGTGCTTTTATTTGCTCCCACCTAATTTTTATTTTACAAAATCCATTCTTACATCAATAAAGCTAGGCCCACTGCCAATCCCACCGCCTTAGTGCACCTGGCGAATAAAATCAA
The DNA here is from genome assembly GCA_034768845.1 of Heliamphora exappendiculata. Classification (NCBI taxonomy): domain Eukaryota; kingdom Viridiplantae; phylum Streptophyta; class Magnoliopsida; order Ericales; family Sarraceniaceae; genus Heliamphora; species Heliamphora exappendiculata. The sequence continues at coordinate 11,264 of JAOTRH010164706.1, forward strand.
TTTTCGAACAATCACTATTAAGGTTTGTTTGATAGAATCAAGCACAATTAAAAATGAAAGTCATCTCATCATGATTTAATTTTCTGAGTGATCAAAACTTTTAAATTTTTAATTTTTAGAATATCTTTTTAACGCCTTATTTGGTAATTTAATTTTTAGTCAAAATTTTTTACTTAAAGCCATTTTAAGACAAAAAAACAAAAAAATCGTTTAGGAGATATATGGGACGACTTAAGCCAAAAGCTTAAAATTGTTTTAAGTTAAAAGATAAAAATTTTTACGTAAAGTTGCTATAGTTTTTTAAAATTTATTTTTAAATAATTTTGTATTCAATATATTTTTTTTTTAATGGATTTTAACGAGTATATTTTAAATATATAATTTTTATAAAAAATAGATTTGCATAATAAAAGTTTTGATACTTTAAAAAATTATAAAAACAATCATGTGAAAAGCAAAAAAGTTAAAAGCATTTTAATTAGAAAATGAGACTTTTTGACTTTTTTAAAATTTAAATATTATTTTTAGCAAAAAGGCATTAATACTTAAAAAAGCTAAAAGCTTAAAAAAATATTGTAAATAAACTTGAAAAATAATACTGTACTTTAAGCAACGCACCTTCCCCCATTACTAGTTTAAATGCTAATTTCTAATTTCTTGTTTACAAACTAGAAAACAAGTTCTATAGTTATTCATAAATGACAATAATATGCTACACAATTGTAATCAAATTAACATGAACCAAAGTAAAAGTAAATAATTTTTAAAATAGAAAAAATATAGAAAATAATTTTTAAAGAAACAAGAAAAATAAATAGTTTTTAAAATAAAAGAAAAACAAAAAATAGT
>JAOTRH010164717.1:0-12682 GCA_034768845.1 Heliamphora exappendiculata
ATATAGATGACAGGGATGACGATGATGAGACTATGACAGAGTATATGGATGACGAAGAAGATGAGATACATAGACAACCCAATACTGATATAGATCTTGACATTGATCTTGATCTGGATTAGAAAGATGTAGTGTTTGTTTTTATGACATTATTTCATACTTTATTTTATTTCATGATTTTAAATGATATTGTTCATAGTTCATGGCATTATAAATACTTTTTATGACAATGTTTCACACTTTATTTTATTTCTTGATGTTGAATGAATATTTTATTTATGCTACTCTTGTTATTATATTAATGTGTATATAGGTGTGAAACATGTCCAAGAATGGTAAATTATTTGTGAAGCCTGAGTGCTTATCCTAAAAAATAACAGAATATGAGAAGCAACGCCAACAAACAATTGAAAGAAATTCAAGAAAATTAGGCGACTTGGGACTAAAAGGCATGGCAAAGTCATGGTTTGCCCCAATTCAGAGGACTAAGAATAAAAGTAGTGAAGATAAAAATATAAAGATGTATTTCAATGATGATGATGATGAAGAGTATCAACAGCCTGACGATTCAGAAGGAGATAGCTCTTCCAGTGGAGATGACGAGTCTTCTAGGTCTAACGCCAGTAAGGTAGTATATATACATTCTTCTTATTAAATTGAAAGTGCATTGTACTGAAATTGAATTCTATAGTGAATTACCCATCTCTGTTAGCTAGTATTAACTATCCATGCACATTTTACATTTAGTTTTAATATTGTTAAAGTGTTGTAATGATTTTTATGTTTATTGTTTCCTATGATTTAATCTTTTATCCTTTCACATTGAAATGTTATCAGATATTGGAAAAGGCTCCAGGAAAAAAGAAAGTTAGTTATACAACTCCCATTCGAGGAGAGAGAAACACCCATGACAGAGTGACCCAAGCTCTACCAACACATTCTGTTATGACCCATCCTCCCAAAACACGAGCTATTCATGCAAGAAGCACGCCTGATGTGGTTGCCAAGACGATTCAGGAATCTACATTACCTATCGAGCCACCCACATTACCTACTCAGCCACCCATATTATCTACACAGCTAAATGGAGAACCTAGCCCACATCCTATCACCAGCAGCGTAGGTAAGACTTATATGAGTAACTTTTGATTCATTTATTCTTAAATTGTATCAAATATGTTGTGTGAATTGGAGGTTGATCGAATGTATGTGAGGTTAGGATGGATGGCCCAAGGTCTATTAATTATGTTGTGTGGTTGTTGAGATTCAGGCTGAGCCTATGTATAATATTTTATGAATTTGTTGTTTACAGGTTATATTAGAGACATTTGTATTGTCAGGATGTCCGAAAAATAGGAGAAACTCTGTCGAATTTTTTTAAAAATATTTTATTAAAAAAATGTTTTATAAAATTGCTTTTATGAAAACACATTATAGAGCATATTTTCTTTTTGTAATGTTTTTTTCTACATAATGCATTTTCTCAAGTTCTACATATTGCATATTATTTCTTAGTTTCTATTAGTTCTATTAGTTCATTATGCTAGTTTTATATCAATTTCAGGCAAGAAGCGTGTACAAGGCCCTACAAAGGGAAAGCAAGTAGATAAGATGAGAAAACAAATTGGCCATCTCCTTCATGTTGTAATTAATCGTACAATGATGGCAATAGAGGGGGAGAACGCTACTCGTGTTTCAAATGCTGTTGGCGAAAACATTCGGGATCATGCACCAGTCCGACCAATTGGTTGGAAAGAGATTGATTTTGGAATCAAGGAGTCTCATGTGATGAGAGTTGGGGTAGTACAAAATAAATAATACTTGTTTTATATCATAATCATCTACTAGCGTACTTCTTGTATGATAGAACAAATATTCTAATTATTTATTCCAATTGCAGCAAATTTTTTAGCTTGGGGACTACAAAAATGATCTGGTTCTTCAGCACATTATTGATCAAAAGTGCAAGCAATTATATTCAGAATGGAAATGCAAGTTACATAAGCACTACATTGTTCTTAAGGAGGAGAAAGTTCCTGACCCCAAGAGTCATCCATTACATCCTTGTAAGTTAGAAGATTGGATAAACACGATTGACAATATGTGGGAGACCGAGAAATGGAAGGTATCCTTTATTGATTTTGTTAAACTAGTACTAACACTTTGCAAGAGTTATATATCATTGATTTTGTTGCTTGGTTGCCTTTTGTTTTATTACAGGACAAATCTAACAAAGCGAAAGTTGCACGATCTTGTGTGAAATATAATCATACAAGCGGGCCCATGTCGTTTTTATCGCGAGCATCTATGGTGGTAATTGCCGGTTCAAGTAATATATGTTTCATTATATATTTTTACTACTTTGTTGTAGTATTATAAAATAACTCTATGGGATTATAGGTTAAAAAGAACAATGGTCGACAATTGTCTATTGTGGAAAAGTTTAAAGAAACTCACATACGACATCAACATGAAGAAGATGTGTGGATAAATGACAAGGCTCGAGAACATCATGTATTAATGAGTTAGTTCTATTGTAATGTTAGTCTTATAAATTATTTCTAGTACATAACTGTTATAGATAAGATTTATGAATTTTAAATATTACAGGATGAACTGCTTTCAAAGATTGTTGAGAAATCGTAGCTTGATGTCGCAAATCCGTTATCCGAAGAACAAATCTCTATACAAGTGCTTGGAAAGAGGTTGACCTTATTCAAGGGCTATGAGACTCGCAAGAATACCAGTTCATCTGACACACAACCTAAAGAGCTTGATCCTGAGGTAATTGTTTTGCGAAAAAAAGTGGATAATTATGAAATGGCTATGACAACATTTCAAAATGTTTTGCAAGCATTAGCGGTAAAAGCAGGGGTTGATCCAGCTAGCATTCCGAGCTTAGTTCCGGATAACGAATGCGACGATGACACATTCAGTGAAGGAAATGATGTTGTTTCTTCTCTTTAAGTAGAATTCGAACAACTTTATGATTGCATTAATTTTTAGATATTTAGATAACTAGCTTATGGATTTTAGTGCACTTGAATTTGATTTTTACCTTCTGAATGCACTTTCATTTGAGATTACTTTTTGATTGATACTTACATTTTAGGATTAATGATTATAATTTGAGATATTTGGTGTTGATGATTACTCTTCAAATTTGGATATATTAGTTAGGTTTAATTTGGATTGAATGTATGTGAGATGAGTTTTTATATTGTGCATTTCTACAAGAATTATAATTTGAAAAAAAAAATGACAATCCAAAAAATGACAAAAAATGGGGATTGAAAACTATAATATAATACTTTTGGCGATGAATTCACTTGTGGACAAAGATTTGTTATTAGCGACACATTTTATTGTGTTGGCAAAGTAATAAAATTTAAAATATCATAATTACTTTTAACGACAACTATTATTGTTGGCAAAAGTGTCATAGTTGCCTTGATATGAATGATTTTTGTCAACGAATAATATATTTGTCGAGACAAAATTAGCTTATTGACGTTGCAAAATTATGTTGGCAAATCCATCTTTTTGCCAACGCGTAGACTATACGTTGGTGAAACCTTTTAGTGGCGCCTTCTTACCAACGACATGGCGACGCACTGATTTGTGTTGGTAAACACTTTTTTCTATGCAAATTGACTTTTACCGATGATTTTTGTTGCGTTGCCAAAATTGTTTTTTGTTGTAGTGAAGGGAGAAAAAAAAAGGGAAAGAAAAAAAAAGAGGAGAAACCTTGAAGTTGTTTTTCATTCTCTTTAAAGGAGATCTTCACAACTCTTGTTTTTCATCATTATTCTAGGACATATAAGGTAGAAACTTTATATATACATATATTTTTTTCTTATCCTAGTAGAAACTTTATATATATACATATATTTTATTATTCTCTTTCATTTTGAGACTCAAAGGAGCTCACTTTTGTAAATTACTCGGAACATTTATCATATTGACTTGACTAATTTGTAGGTGAAAAAAATGGACAAGAGTTGGATGACGATCAATAATAGATTAACAAGTCCACAGTATAAAGAGGGAGTGGAGTCGTTTATTGAATTTGCGATAAAAATTTTAGGACAGAAGGATGAAATTCGGTGTCCGTGTGTAGACTGCTTGAATTCAGAAAAATATAACAGTAAAGTTGTTTACATTCATTTGATCCAAAGGAAAATCTCACAATCTTATACAATTTGGTTGTACCATGGGGAACCTGTTCCCAATCGTCAACCTCATCGTGTACCAAATCATGACGAGGATCACAACGTCGATGAAAGTAGTGGAGAGGTAATGGCAGGGGAAGTCCTTGAAAATAATGACCAGCTGCCCGAAATGTTGGAAGAACTTTACATGGGTGGGCTTGTGGATGATGACATCAATTAATTGCCTGATAGCTTTGAGAATAAAGATGTTTTGAATTTTGATTAGTTATTTGATGATGCTCAACGAAAAGTGTACCCAGGATGCGAAAGCATTGTGTTATCATTTGTTGTTAAGATGCTTCATGTTAAGGTGTACAATAAGTGGAGTAACAACTCTGTCGACATGGTTATGAAGATATTCAAAGAAGTTCTACTAGAGTGCGACTCGAAAGTTCCATGGACTTTTTATGAAACTAAGAAATTCTTACGTGGTTTGGGTTTGGGATATGTTCCAATTCATGTATGTAAATTCAACTGTGCACTTTTTTGGAAGGAGAACATAAATCTTGAGAATTTTCCTATATGTAATGAGCCTAGGTACAAGGTGAACGATGGTTAGAGTAAGAAGATTCCTCAAAAAATATTGAGATATTTTCCGTTGACACCAAGGTTAAAAAGATTGTATATGTCGAAGAAAATAGCTACAAATATGAGATGTCGCAAGGAGAAGCGTGTAGATGATGGAGTTTTGAGGCATCCTGCTGATGGCGAAAAATGGAAGAACTTTGATCGGCAACATCCCGAGTTTGCGGGGAATTCACGAAATGTGAGGTTAGAATTACCCACTGATGGTTTCAATCCTTTTAGCAATATGAGCACATCAAACAGTATGTAGCCCGTTCAGAGGACAAAAACTAAAAGCAGCCATTGAATGGCTTGGAAAATTGCACGAGCACCTCCCTCTTGTCACAACAAACTTGTACAAACCGACGTCACTCTAATTCGACATCCGAGTAGAGTCTTAGAGTTTAAAATGTGAAAAAGTTAACGAAAACGGCTCGTTCGGGGGATAAAAACTAAAAACAGCCACTGAATGACTTGAGAAATTGCACGAGCACTTCCCTCTTGTCACAACAAACTTGTACAAATCGATGGCATTCCAATCCGACACCCGAGTAGAGTTTTAGAGTTTAAAATGTACATGAAGTTAACGAAAACAGCTCGTTCGGGGGGCAAAAACTAAAAACAGCCATTGAGCAGCTTGAAAAATTGCACGAGTACCTCCCTCTTGTTACAACAAACTTGTACAAACTGACAGCAGTTCAATCCGACACCCGAGTTGAGTCTTAGAGTTTAAAATGTGAAAAAATTAACGAAAACGACCCTTTCTGGGGCAAAAACTAAAAACAGCCACTGACCAACTTGGGAAATTGCACAAGCACATTCCTCTCGTCTAAACAAATTTGTACGAACCGACGTCACTCCAATTCGACACTCGTATAGAGTTTTAGAGCATAAAATGTACATAAAGTTAACTAAAATGGCCCGTTCAGGGGGCAAAACTAAAAACAACCACTGAACGACTTGAGAAATTGCACGAGCACATCCATCTTGTCACAACAAACTTGTACAAACCAACGGCACTCTAATTTGACACTCGTGTAGAGTTTTAGAGTTTAAAATGTGAAAAAGTTAACGAAAATGGCCTATTCGGGGGCAAAAACTAAAAATAGTCAATGAAGGGCTTAAAATCTTCTATTTTCAAACCAATGTTGAGAATGATGAAATTGTCTAGGGTAAATGTATTTATGATGAGTATGTAATGAAATTCATGTATGGTTTAATACTGTATGATTTAATTCTCTATGAGATTAGTATAATTGTTATAAAACTGAGAAAAATAGTTAATAAGTAGTTTTAATTTCTATTGGGTTTTGAGATCCAGGCTGTGCCTGAGTATATTAGGTTGTTTGCGTTTGATAGGTTATCTGATAATTTGAAATTATTCGAAAAACAGAGAAAACTATGTCGAATTTTTTTGGGTTTTACACTAAGAATATTTTTTTAAAAAAAAATTTGGGATGCAACGATTTTTAAAATAGGTTGAGTTCATGAGTTTATTTAGAGGATTGATGAGATATAGCTTCACTTGCTAATAGTTTAATATTCAAATTGATATAGCCTAATAATCCAGCACAGCTTGGAGGAAAATTTATGACATGATGGGGATGACTCTATCCGACGCGTGAAAAACACTTGCTGCTGAATATTATCATCAACCGTTTACAAAACCTATTTATTGAAGTTTAATTTTAATGAGTAAAGAATTTTAATTTTATTGGTACTTCTGTTTATTGAAGTTTTATTTAATGAGCGTACTAAGAGTGCATTAAGGTGGTGATTTGTGTGATTTAATCTTTTTTAGAACATTTATGATTTTAGAATGAATGGTAATTTTTTTATTAAATCTTTGTACGCACACAGGTTACATGTTTACTTTATGAATTGTCAATAATTTTCTCTAGAATGATTTTTGTGATGCAATAATTAATAAGTATTACGTATCGTTTTAAATATATATAAATTATTAATTATAAATTTATTTGTATATGGATCACAGGTTTAGTTCGTAAATTGATAATTATTTGTATTAGTTAGTGTTTTTTTTAATGGAGTTATGAATAATAATATTAATAATAATTATCGTTGTTAATTTTTTTCGATCAAAATATTATATTGTGGAAAATAACTTTTGACGACTAAATAATTTCGTCGGCAAAATACCTTTTCCGACCAAGTGGTTTGTCGGTGAAAGGCATTCAAAAAATTAAAAGGTTTTTGCCGACGACACTCTTTAGTTGCAAAACACCTTTGCCAACCAAATGGGTTTGTAGGCGAAAGTATTCAAAAAATTTAAATTTTTTGCCGACGAAAATATTTTAGTCGCCAAATCAACTTTGCCGACCAAAAGGGCTTGTCGGCGAAAGGCATTCAAAAAATTTAAAGGTTTTCGCCGACGACATTATTTAGTCGCCAATAACACCTTTTGCCGACCTAATAGTTTCGTCGGCAAAAGGTCCCTGCACTTTGCCGACTGAAGTATTAGTCGCTAATACCTCTCCTTTACCGACCAAATTTTTTTAGCGGCAAACCATATTCGTCGGTAAAAGTGTATATTGCCGACTATAGTATTGGTCGGAAAAACTCCGAGATCTTTGGCGACCCCTGTGATTTCCTGAGATCTTTGGCGACCACTGTGATTTTGGTTGGCAAAGGTCTTTGCCGGTCCTATGCTGACGAAATGGCGACCAAAAACTTTGGTCGGCAAAGGTTTTTGGCGACTAAAAAATAACTTTTGCCGACGAAAAATTTGGTCAGCAAAAATATATATTTTTTGTAGTGGATCAACATGTAGATTTTACGTGGAAAAATTCAAATGGGTAAAAAACCACGAGAGTTACAAGTCCAGGAATCAAACACTATAAATTCGAACAGTTACAATACAACTTACAGACTTTTGATCGAATCTTCGATCTACTAGTCCTAAGTTTTAATAATTCACGTGCACCGTTCTTCACTTGATTCCAACTGCAACGAATCATCAAAATAGTTTCTCCGGTAGACTTCTCTATCGAAACTTAGAACGCCGTTTAAGATTTTTACGAACAATATTCGAACTTCGAAAACACAAAAAACACTTATGACTTGATATTTGAACACTGATTATTGAAGTGTCAAAAATATTTTTGTACTACCTAATGACCTTTTTATAGGCCACCAAACTACCAAGTTCGAATAGTTTCAACCCTAATGAAATTTGAGCAATTATGTGGCATAATGCTTCTGTTGATCCCTGTATTGTTTTTGTTTACTCTTGGCTTGTGCACTTGTACCTTGAGCTTTCACTTTGACTAGGACACTTTTTCAAATCAGACTTTGATAGATACAAAGATAAGATTATATCTACACAAACTTATCCTAACAAGGCTTTTAACTCAACTCAAACTCTTATTAAAGTAATCATAACCAATTTAGAGTTATAAACACATAACACTACCTTGAATTCCCATACAATAAATTAAAAGAATTTAATATAAAATTAATTTCTTTACACCATTTAGCTTGCCGGGGGGCTAAGAACACAACTGTCGGTGCTGCTTACGCCACAGTATATATAATAGGGCTGAGAAGTATGTAGTAGTAGAGTTAGTTAATCTGTTACATCAGTTAGTTAGAATGACAATTGTAATTAGAAAAAGACTGTTTAGTATATACATAGATATAGGCTTGTACAAAATCAGTAAAAAAAATCGAGAATATCTCTCTTCTTTCATTCTTATTGCTTCTTCTCACAGTATTTCTTTCGCGATGATTTTCTTGCCACCCAAACGGAAAACATTGAAGTATTTTGATTGCAAATAGAAAAAAGCACTTGCAAGACTCCGTCATATATATATATATTTTAAAATTTTAATGAACTTTTTTTTTACTTTACTAAAAACCTTTTAAACTTTTTAGCTTTCCCAAAAGTGATTTTTGTTAAGAAACTAAAAAACAGTTCAAAAAAGTTTTATTTTATATATAAAAAATAGTATTCTTTTAGTTTTTAGCTTTCTCTCATTATCAAAAACTAGGAAAGTGATTTTTGTTCAAAAATTAAAATAAGTTCAAAAAAGTTTTTTTTCTTTTTAAAAAAAAAAAAAATACTGCTCAATCAAAATATGGCATTTTTTCACTTTACTGATTTTTTTTTTTAGAATTTAACAAAAGAATTTTTAATTTTTAGATTCTCCTCATCGTGGTAAACAAAAAAGTAAACTATTGAAGAAAATATGAAACAATTCAATAGATAACTATAAGGGGATCCTATTTTATGGACTTAATTGGGGATAGATTTTTTCTACTTGTTTACTGCTAGTAATTATTTGTGCCTAAAGGCACTTTGAATATAATTTAATTATAAAACTAATTTAAATAATAGATAATCTTTTTAATTATTAAAGAAGATATTCAAAATATTTTTATTAAACTTACACTTAATTTAAACTAAAAGTAATGAAAAAATATATGTAAATTAAACATAAATGTACAAAATTAATTATATTTTCTAAATAGGTGGTTTGCATATGTATTAAAAATATATATTTAATTAGAGTTAAAAAATGAATTTGAAAAGAAAAAGAAATTGAATTTGAAATTAAAAAAAAAGTCAAATTTAAAATTACAAATGTGAAAATCTTTAAGTAATGAAAAGATATGAGAGTTAGTTAATGAGAGAGGGAGAGAGACAGTGTCACATCAGACAAATGTCAACATCAAAAGTGTTGTGTTTTGTAATATAAAAATTTCGTAAAGTTCTATCTTCAAAAATTAATGCCATGTTTTAATCTCATAAATTAATTATGAATATATATAGATCTCATGTATTTTATGTTATTTTATACATATGTTTCCTTTGATTAAGCAAGAGAGACAAATAAGGAGCTAGGGATTCTCACAGTATTTTTTTTTGCATGCAACTTTCATTTTATATTTATATTTATTTTTTGTTTTGGGGATAATATTCTTCACAAGGTAATTAAACTTCAACAAGTTGAGTAATTAAACTCATTTGAAAATTAGTTCTATTTTTTGAAAAGAATTTTAGTAATTTGATAATTAGAGCTCAAATCTCATTATACGAACAGCTATATTACATCAAGGATGAAGGACATTTAGTTACAATTGATAGTGTATAAGTGATAAAAACACTACTATGGGAGTGCTTGAATAAATAACTTAATTTACGTTTGGTGTACTCTTTTAAAATTATAATTGTGTTGACATGATGTAATACTCCGACTCTTCACATTACAACGATATTGTCCGTTTTGAACAAAATTCTCACAGTTTTGTTCTTCCGTGGGGTTCACCTATCCTTGCACTGCTCTAGCGTAAGCATGCTTAACTACGGAGTTCTGTTAGGGTCTCTACCACATGAGAAAATGTCTCGTTGAATGTAAAGGTCCAAGATTTTTTCTTTATAGCACATGAACTTCCTATCCCTTTCCGATATTGGATACCAGGATATTACAATTCACTCCTTTTAGGGCTGCATGTCTCCGTGTAGTAGTCTGCCAGTTCCGGTAGCCTGCTAGTTCTTATCGACCAGCCCACTCAATAGCCCGCCCACCACATGTCACGCAAGATGGCAGGGGCCCACACTTGAAGGTGAAGAGAGTCGGCTCCCTCTATCTTTCCGATGTGGGATACCAGAATATCACAATTCACCTCTTTTAGGGCTGCACGTCTCCGTGCAGTAGCCTGCCAGCTCCGGTAGCCTATTAGTTCTTATCGACCCGCCCACTCAGTAGCCTGCCCACATGTAATGCAAGACGGCAGGGGCCCACACTCGAAGGTGAGGAGAGTCAGCTCTGATACCATCTGTAATACCCCGACCCTTTACATGACAACGATATTATTCACTTTGAAAAAAAGCCCTCACGGTTTTATGTTTTTCAATGGGTCACCCATCATTGCATTACTTCTGCCCAAGCACGCTTAATTACGGAGTTTTGTTAGGGTTTCTACCACTTGGAAAAAGGTCTCGTTAAATGTAAGGGTCTAAGATTTTTCCTTTATAGTCTAGGAACTCCTTCTCCCTTTTCGACGTGGGATACTAGGATATCACACATGATTTTTTGTCATTTAAATTTTATTATTATGTAGTCTTTACTATAAATCTATCAGTTGTCAAAAAAATATTTTTAGGCTTCATTTGAAAAATGGGTTAAAGTTTGACTTTTTGCCATTTGGCTTATAGTCAATAAAACCAAAAAACTTCGTTTGGAAACCCAAAAACTTTTAGCCTTATTATTTTTTATATAAAATAATTTTATATTTTATAAGAATAACGTAATTTTTATTATACACATCTATTTTTATAAAAAATATATTTTTAAAATCTACTCATCAAAATGTATTAAACAAGATCTATACTGAATATAAAATTGTATAAAAATAAATATTTTAAAAATCATAACAATTTTTTTAACATAAAGATCTTTTGGCTTAAAGTCATTTTAAGTTAAGCTTTTTGAGTTATTACCATTTGGCTTAAAGTCATCCTTACGGTTCACCAAATAAATTTTTTATTTATTTTACTTAAAATAATTTTAAGCAAAAGCTTAATTTAAAGCCAAGTTACCAAACGAGACCTTAAAACCTATGCATGAAAAATTAAAAAGCAAGATCCAATTAAATCATTTTAAAGGAGAACTAGTTTTTATTGTTTGCATATTTCTTAGAGTACGTGATATTTAAAATTTCAAAAAATTTAATTGACTTGATGTGTTTTTTTAGTTGAGTATGGAATTTTAGGACAGCAAAGAGGCATAAATATTCAAACAATAAAAAAATTTCATGCATTATACTGAAAATTTTCTAGATACTTTGATGAAAAATGAGAAATTTATTATAACTAAGATTTTCAACACAACGAAAAAATAGTTTGTATAAAAATTTTATAAAACTTTTATACAAAATGGAATTTTTACTTTTTATAAAATTTTCAACATAATGAAAAAAAATATTTATAAGATTTCGTACATTGAGAAATTTTTTATATATTGATGCCAAACACGAGAAAAACGAGGATTTTCACATGTATGAATTCTCACATATTGAAAAGAATTTAATGTTAATATCTTGATATTATTTGGAAAAAAATTAAAAAAATATTTTACTTTAGTTTAATTTGTAACATTTTGAGAAATTTCTCATATAATTGATGCTGACAATTTTTAGCTGTACGGACACCCACGTATAGAAAAAAATGTAGTTACATTAATATCTTATGATTATGTAAAAAATAAAATGAAAAATGTCTTAACTTTAATTTAATTTGTAACATTTTAAGAATATAAAAATATCTTAGTTTACATTCATGCAGAATAGGAGAAAATTTTCATACATGTTTGTTTTTCTAGTTATGAAGTTCTTATGTATGATTAAATTTTCTGTGTTTAAAAAATATTTAACACAGTGAGAAATTACTCATACATGTCATTGATAATAGCCTAAAATAATAACTCGGGATATGTTTGAAACTTATAAAAGAGAGATTTTTAACTGAAAATTTTTAAAACTAATAATTAAATTTCTCATACAAAATTACTTATTTTACTGAAAATCTTAAAAAAGATTAAGAAACCTATGCATGAGAATTTCATATTTTACATTAATATACAAAAGATTTGTTATTCTTTACATTATAGCTAGTAAAACTATCGATTAACCATATAAATTGACTTATTAGCTTAAAAGGCAATAAGTCAACTATATGCTTTGTCAATAAACTTTTCAAGCTTAATCTTTTTAACTCGATCAGTTTTTAACTTAAAATTCAAAATTTTGAAAATTCCAATTAGTTAACTTTAACACAATTTTCTTTCTTTCATATATTTTTTAATCATCAGTCATATCTAAAATTATTACAGTCCTATTTCAATATATAGTATATACTTGAATGTAGAGTATGAGAATTTCTTCAT
>JAOTRH010164728.1:0-12681 GCA_034768845.1 Heliamphora exappendiculata
CCACACACACACTCTCACACAGTGCACAAATTAAACAATACACACACACCAGTTCATGTATGAGAGAGAGAGAGAGAGAGAGAACCAGAGGGGGCAGGGGGTCGCCGGAGAAGGAACCGGCGGTGAGCGGTGGCCACACACTGTGCCTCACAAACCACACACACACACTGTGCCTCACAAACCCACACATACACACACAGCCATCACATAAACACACACTCGGTTGTATCCACACACACACTCTCACACAGTGCACAAATTAAACAATACACACACACCAGTTCATGTATGAGAGAGAGAGAGAGAGAGAGAACCAGAGGGGGCAGGGGGTCGCCGGAGAAGGAACCGGCGGTGAGCGGTGGCCACACACTGTGCCTCGCAAACCACACACACACACACACACTGTGCCTCACAAACCCACACATACACACACAGCCATCACATAAACACACACACTCGGTTGTATCCACACACACACTCTCACACAGTGCACAAATTAAACAATACACACACACACCAGTTCCTGTATGAGAGAGAGAGAGAGAGACAAAACCAGAGGGGGCAGGGGGGTCGCCGGAGAAGGAACCGGCGGTTAGCGGTGGCGGCGTTGGTCACGGCAAGGGTGGCGTCGTGCTACCTTCTTCCTTGCTCTGCCTGGAGCTTTTATTCGATTGCATATATATAATGATAGAGAGGGAAAGAGACCGAGAGAGGGAACGGGAGGAAGAGCCGTCGGCGGAACGACGGCAATGGGCAACGACAGGGTCACCGGCGGCGACAGCGGGAGTGGACGACGGTAGCGGTTACGGTCACCGGAGGTGGCAACGGGTGAAGGCCAGTGGGAACTGGGGAGTGCGGCGGCGGCGCCTGAACCTTTTCTTTCTTCCCCCCCCCCCAAATAATCTAATTTACATACATATTTATAGATACACCTACCCCCTTATACTAAGAAATATCAGTGCTCAAATTAAAGGGGTGGGGGGGTTAAAGCCACCGGTTACAAATATCAATGAATAATTAATGTTTTTAATAAATTTTGTATCATTAAATAAATTTTATGATTAATTTTCATAATAAATCTTTGTATTTATATTATAATTAATAAATTTTAATATTATTTTTATTATACATACATTATAAACATGCAAGTTTATATATACAAGTTGACATATATATATACACCAAATACTGAATAATTTTATTTTAATAAATAATTAATTCTCTTCAACTTTTTTTAACATATCTCTAATGTACTTATATATACACACATATAGATATGAAAACATCAACTCAATATTAAATATCATTAATATTTATAATATATTAATAGACATTATTATTATACGTATATATGTATATATGCAAATTTATTTATAGATATTTATTAATGATTATAATTAAGTATTATTATGCATGTACTAAATTTTTAATTAAATATTATATTTATATACATAACGGCCGTAATTAACAATTAGCGTAATTATTATAACTACCCATTATCATTATTTATTTGTAATTAACTATATATTATTATTATACATGTACATATATTATTTTGGAGTCCAACGGTTACCACATAAATTTTATTATTTCCATTTAATTCTCTTATTATCATTATGATTATTGTATATATACTAATAATTAAAGAGGTCACTAATTACTCATTAAATATATTAATTGTCTTAAAAACGTTACAAAATGTAACTAATAATAATTCTCCTAATAAGCTTGTATTTATTTAATATTATTATCAAGATTATTATATATACATATATATATATATATATCTTTTTTTGTATTAATGACTTAATATCATTATTTACGTACTAAATTTTTACTTAAGTAAATATCATTATTATATAAGCATTATAACGGTCGTAACCGATAACTCATTAATAACATTATTATCACAATTATTATTTATTTAATTATATTAATTGTATTTTTTTTCTCGAGACATCACATTTGTATAGCTCAGTTATAAGTTTTACAACCTCACGCACTAATCAACTAATGTTAAAGGCGTAGTTAGAGCTACATCAAAACACCATGTATTAAAGACTAAAAATAAAATAAGTTATATCAATTAACAAATCACGCATGCATTTTTTGGGAGATATTACAATTTAATGTAGTGCATTATATAGAAAGGTAGGTTAATTAATAAAAATTTAACACATCCACTAGCAAGTAGGTAGAGGCTACTCTTCATAAATACTACTTCAATCAACCGAGAAAAAGTGATTTTATTTTTCTTATTTTAGAGAGAAGGAAATAAAATAAAGAAAAAGAAAAAAAAACTTCCATTCAATCCAAAAGTTCTACATACAACCAATGATTATTTTTTTGTGTTTTATTAACTATAAGATTACATATCTCACGATCTCCCACTGCTTCAGAGACTAAGATTTTTATCTCAATCAAAGAAACAGGGAAAACGATTTAAGCCATTTCTCTTTCTATGTGCCAATTGAAATGAGTCCGTTATGCAGCTTACATACCTGCATGAACCTTTCACTAAAAGGCTAGCGAATAAGATGCTCAACTAAACCTTTCAGAAGCTTGCCACCAGTATTCGTTGAAGACAAGGACTTGAAGAATATGGTAGACTTGTTGGACTCATCTCCTAATTTTTAGATTTGTCGGATCCTTATGTGTGCAATTTAGCTTTGTAGTATACTCTTCAATGTATAACCTTCCTATCATTGAAATTGTATTGATGATGGGTTACCATGTTGCCTTCTCTGATTGAGAAAGATGGTTAGACAATCCTCCATTTTGATATGCTGCATAAATTGGCCATCAAAAGAGCACCAAAATTGGTCATGAAGTCTTATTGCATACATATTTTTAATTAAAATTATTCGATCCATCTTTTATTGTGAACCCACTTTAGCGTTGACTGATTTCACAGTTGAATCTCGGAAGTTACTGTTTCTACCAAATTCACACGAATAGATCTGATAGTATAATTTTCTTAAACACGTTCCTCAAATGATTATGTATTCCCGCTTTACCCAATGACAGTTTAATCCTAAATTACATAAACTCCGAGACAAGTGTTGGGTGTAGCTATAGATATAGGGGTATAGGTGAATGGTATGTGGATTTGGTAAACAATTATAATATTATTTATATGTCAATATGTTTTGATTCATCTATTTTAGTAAACGTGGTAACAAGGAGCAGTCAATCACTTTGATGAATATTATCCATTGAAGAATACTGACTTAAAGAAAATAAACTGGTAATTTATGTAATATGATATATCAACAAGTCACTTATTGTCCAACAAAAAAAACACATATATCGACCTTGTTAAACACAATTATATAACAAGTGACAGTTGAAAAAGTATTAGATATATATTTCACACTTTTATCCTTGAGTTGTCTTACATAAGCATTTGATTTATTTTAAGAGACTATGTAAAGACACCTGATATGACTCTTACACAAATGATTGTGATTGAATGTGTTCAACATCAATGGCTTAATCGCAAGTCGCCAATTTAGGAATTAACATTCAATATTGGCAAAAGAATTTGTTCATTTGTTATAACTTTCAATCTGATTTGCTCACAGTCTATATTTTATATGGTAATTGACTTTTTATTTTAGTTGGTAACAAAGTCTTGCAAGTGAAATCTTATGTGTGGAGTCACGGGTGAGCGTGAAACTAGATAGGGCCTGGCAACCCTCCATTTCTTTTGTGAATATTAGTATAATCTATTTTTTAATAAAATCACACTCTATGAAGCCAATTTTTAGTTGTTTTTATTTAAAATGATGCTACAATAATAATTAAATTTGAGTACCATTTTATGTAATACCTTATATGCATGAACCACGTGTTATGTGGGACCTATTAAATATTATCATTAGTAAAGTGTATGGTGTTATATATCTTGTGCCTAAAAAGTATGCCATTATAGCATACCAAATTGGATATATGAAACTCCTAACAAAATACTTCTTAAACCATCATTTAAGCAATTTGGTTCTTTTCACAATTGGCTTCATGCTAGCTTCTGTTGTGTTTACTTTAATAATGACATTACCACTGCTTGGGTAATATTGTAACTCCATCACACTCAAAGTTTTTAGCTTATTTTCTTTTGTTATGTTATCGATTTTAAGGTTACATTCAAGACAATTTTGTTTACTTTATTTCTTATTATATGATTTCGTTTCTTCTCCAATTATATTCTACATTCTTAAGAATGTTAGCAAATTATTAGGGATATTCTCAATTTGGATGCTAATGAAAGACTCTTAAGATTTTGTGGTGTCATGAATTTTATTAATATTATATAGCAAATTTTTAAATGCTTATATAGAATTTTTGACCACCATCACCATAAACAACAATAACAATATATTCAATGTAAATTACTAAATCACGTTATAAGTTTATCTTTCAGTAACATTGCTATTTATTTTGGAAAGCTTTCATCCATTACAAATGAACAAAAAGTCTAGACATTCAGCAAATATATACTAATCACGTAATAAACTGGCTCTAATGCAAATCTTAAACCTATTACAAATAAATAAAAAATTATTCTGCTAAATTTACAAAAAATGCCTATTCATGTGATGTGGGAACCTAGCCCCACTACAACCCACACAACCCTAGCTCTTCAACTTATTCCACACCCATCACAGGGTGAGAGAGAGAGAGAGAGAGAGAAACATACCTTGTCAAGAGAGAGACTCAAACAAAGCACGGTGGATGAGTTAAGCAGCGCACACATGAGGATATTCACGATCTGACAAGTGATAACGAAAAATAGAATCGAGAATGCGAGAGAGGAAAATAGAGAGCACTAGAATAGAATGAGAGAGACAGAGAATGAAACAACGGGAGACAAATAGTGAGAGTAAGTGACAAAGAGAGAAAGACAAAGAGCTAGAGGCAAAGAACACGAGAGAGGAGAGCCTGTGAGAGAGCGAGTGCGAGAGCCGCGAAGAGTACTTGAGAGAGAGAGACAAAGAACGCGAGAGCCAGTGAGTTGAAGGAGAGGAAGTGCGCGAGAGAATCATGTGTGAAGATGTTGGGCTGTTGGTTCAAAATTTTGAGGGTTCAGATTAGATCAAGCCTCTGGCTGCTTAGGTCAAAGTTTGGACGGCTGAGATTCAATGGGATTTAAGTGTTTTCATCCAACGGCTGAAAACAGTTTGGGGCATCATGCCCCGAAACCTCCGTTGGGTATGGCAGCACAACCCGTGTGAATGCTCAATGCTGTGATTTCTTCTGAGTTCTGAAGTTCGAACGAAACCCTTGCCGCCGTTGGATCTCACCCTCGCCGTCGGTGCCGCTGCTCTGCTCCTGCGCTGCAACGCTCTCGAGTCTCGACGCCGCTCCGCTCCTGCGCTGCTCTCGCCGCCGCTCGTTGCTCCGAATCTCCGAACTCCAATTGTTGCTATTACTCCAAGTACGCGGTTGCAAACTGCATTTCCTATTTTCCTGTTGTGTTTTTGGAAGATTTTCCTTAGAAGAGGCTTCATAAACATTAAACAGTAAAGCATACAATTTTTTTTGTGTGTGTAGATTTCCAGAATATAGGAGATGATAGTCATTGCATGAAGCACTGTGTTGAGTCGGTTAACCAACAAAATGGAATCCATCATTTATGATCGTCGATATATAGTTTTCATATACATGTATATATTTGATTTTTGATCAATCTGTAGCTAATCTATTCTGGTTTTATATTCATGGATGGTAGAGCAATTTCTAATACCTGTGGAAGCCCTATCCTCGGAGGAATAAGGGCTAACAAGAAGTTTTTTACCACTCTATTCAGTCTTCACCAGGGACTGCTTCTCCCAGTCTACCATTGAACAGGGACCTGATTGAGTATTTTAAAGTTTAAAAGGATCGGGGATGGGCACAGGGATGGGGACGGGAACGGGGACAGGGATGGAACTCTCCATTGGGGGCGGGGATGGGGAACAAAATTTATTCTCCGGCGGGGATCGGGGAGGGGACGGGGGAGCATAATAAATCGGGGATCAAGGACGGTAGATCTAAAATCCGGTCCTGATCCACCCCGTTGCCATTCCTAAAGCTAGCACAGAAGTGCCAGTCTTCTTCCTCATTCACTTCATGTCCCTCTACACCGTCCTCTCGCCCACCTACTGCTCTTACCACACCTGCATCTACTGGCACCACATCTTTCTTGTCCCAATCGTTGATCAATCAGTTTCATCAGTTTCAGGTCATGCTTGCTTTTCTGGGACTCAGTCACATGCTTCTCTGTCTACTTCTCATTCGGTTTCCCATACTTTTTATTTCTCAGGTATATCTCCCTCCACTTGGATATTCGACTTTGGTTTTTCTCATCATATGACATTTAATTTGTTATGTCTTAGTAATTGTGTTTCTCCTTCATCTCTTATTACTGTTCAAACTACAAATGGCACCCCTATGCACATTGTCTCCATTGGTTTGGTTGTACCGTCTATCTCCTCACCTTTGTCTATTCCTAATGTTTTTTACATACCACAATTGTCTGTTAGCTCAATTTATTCTGGAAAGTCTTCATATTCCAGTGGCTTCCTCCGTTGCCATGTCGTCTTTCTCCTTTGATCAACATTCTTTCCCCATTTTCATTTGACATTCTCGGTTAAGTCATTTATCTAGTGAGCGTTTAAAAGATTTAGTTTAGTCTGGTAGATTAAGCGAAGTGTCTATTAGTGATATTTAGTAGCTGTAAACTTGCGAAAATGTCTACTTTACCGTTTAATAAAAGCATTACTACTTCTACATCTCATTTCTCTATTATTCATACAGATGTGTGGGGTCCTTCTCCCATTGCCACCAAAGGTGGCTCCGTTTACTATGTGTCTTTCATCGATGATTACATTCGGTTTTGCTAGGTTTATCTTATGTCACACAAATCAAATCTATTTCGCATTTGTCGCCTTTTCCACTCCATGGTTCAAACACATTTTTCTACTACTGTAAAGATTCTTCGTTCAAATTTGGGTGGAGAGTACTTTTTGACTGAATTTACCAATTTTCTTGCTTCCTCCGGTACTATTCATAAATCTTCATGTTCTGACACACCGGCTCAGAATGGTCAAGCTGAACGTAAACATTGGCATATCCTATAAACTGCTCGATCTCTTCTTCTATCCTCCTCTGTTCCTGCCATATTCTAAGGTAAAGCCGTTCTTATGGCAGTGTATCTTCTTAATTGTATGTCCTCTCCTCTTTTTGCTGGTCTCTCCCCTTATGAGAAACTTTTCGGACATGCTCCTATTTATTTGTTGTTGCGTGTCTTCAGCTCTGTCTGTTTTGTTCTCCTTCCCAAACGTGAGCGCTACAAAATCCGTGCTCATTCCGCTCTTTGTGTCTTCTTAGGGTATGGTCTTCAACAAAAGGGATATCGGTGTTATGATCCTGTTTCGAAACGCCTACACGTCTCCCGTCATGTTGTGTTTCTCGAGCATCTCTCTTACTTTAATCTCTCTCCCAAATATGCCCATATCTCCAAAGACGAGTTGGTGTTTCTAGATCTATTTCCTCTCGATGTGCCTTGTGAAAAGTTTATCTCTGATCTTGATGTTCATCATCTACCCCTGCATCCCGCCCCTCTGCACTTTTTTCTTTCCTCTTAGTTTACTCTCGCCGGTCAGTTAATCCTTCCCCGCCCTCATCCACCAGCTCTTATCTGGATCCTGCTGCTCCTCTGACTTCATATCCTCCTGAACGTTGCTTCTTATTGCGCACTCGTATTTCGCTGATAAGTCTTGAATTTTCACATACTTGTTTTTCTCCCTATTATCGTGCCTTTATAACTTCTATTTATGGTTACTTTGAGCCTCAATCTTATAAGAAAACATGTACTGATCTTAATTAGATTAATGTCATGACTGGCGAATTATCTACTCTTCAGAAAATTGGCACTTGAAAGTTGAGCGTCTGGATGGAATCAGGCAGAGGTGAGCGTCCGAACGGAGGTCCAGTCTATCTGGACGAAGGCTGGCCGAAGGGTTTTCTGTGAAGTGGCATCTGGACAGGGCTTCAAGTCGTTCGGACAGAGCCCGAGGGTTGCACATATCTGACCTAATTTCCTATTTTGGCAATCTCTTTATAAAGGTTATTTTGATAAAACACTAACCGCCATTCTACTGGTTTTATTTTCTCTCAAAGAACTAGTGAAAAGTATGACTGTATGAGCCTTGTGGACGTATGCATGATGTATTGAACTACGTAAATCTTTGAATTGTTTTTCTTGTGAGGAGTTTGATTGTTCTTGTTATTGTTTGTGTGATCTCGGTCTTATGTTGGATTGAAGAGTCTTACCCGTTAATGAATCACACCATACTGGGAAGGCACGCTATGAAGCACAGATACTCTAAAAATGTCCATGTACAAGCATCAGATACATATTGAATACCGATACGCGCCTGATACACGAGGATACGTATCGGGTACGCCTGAGAAATATCAAAAAATAATTCTTTATTTTTTAATTTCAAATACGTTTTGGAAACGCCCAGGATATAGGGGATACGCACATGATACGTTTTGCATACGGATGGAATACTTTTTAGATACGTTTCAAAAATTATTTTTTTATTTTTTTATTTAATACATTTTTTGGTTTTATTGGTATGAATGTACTACCATCTAGATATTTTTTCTATACTTAATGAAAATTCTTTTTATTTATTACTTATTCAGTTATTCTTGAATTGAATAGTTATTAAATATCTCAAAATAAGAATAAAATGAATTAACTCTTATTTTTGGTTTATTTTTATAAAATCATACAATACTACAAATTATAAAAAAAAAAATTTTTTACAAATGTATCGTAACCGTACACATATACTACTTTTTTTGACTTTGTCGTATCAACATATCTGTATTGTATCATATCCGTATCTTGTATCCATATCCGTGCTTCCTAGAAGGCATGTTGAGATCTCTCAATTTGAAGTAGATCGATTCTATCTATAATCTTTCAATTTCAATCTATAATCATCTTGATTTTCCTGTTCCAATCCCCCCAACACCAACGAATAAGATCCTGCTAATTTTGTCATTAATAAACAATACCCACATAAATTCTTCAAATTTCTTGACACATCTCTCATCTTAAATAAATGAATTTTTTAGGCAGCAATACAAAACGAGAAGAGTAAGCAAAATGAGCTTAGGTAAAAATTCAGGAATGTGAAACAAAGCGAAGGCTTCGTCAATCAATCCATAACATTAAATCCCAGGGACAGATCAAGCTAGTCAAAATCTAGTGCAGCCACATAAAGCAGAACAGAAATAGAAAGATGAAAGTTCGTAGAATTTACGACAAAAACCTTGGCAACAGAATTGAAATGCTTGTATAGGAAAACAGAAAACCAGATAGAGAGCTTAGAAAGAGACGAGGGCGAGATTAAGGGTTTTTCAGTACCTGGAGTTCAAATGGCGGAGAATAGAGCGGTGGTTCCGATTGAGGGCGTCGAAAGGGTGGATCGGCCGGAGAAGTGAGAACTCAAGTGTTAAGCTATCGAAGAGCAGTAAAAGAGGCTGCCTCAGGGTTTGATTTCACCATTTTTATACCCTAAACTATTACCAATTTATTTATTCATTACATTCTCTCAACTATTCGATTTCAGTCATTTCGATCCAATCGAAGATAGCAGTGTAAATGTGGGACAAAAATAGGCACAAATAAATGAAATAATAGCTGTTAGAAAGATATGTTTGGCCATGTTTGTTTTAACAAATTAAGATGAATTAGGCTTATTTTGTTTTCATCTTAATTCATTTGCTTATTTTATTTTTTATTTTTTTATTTTAATAAAAAAAATTTATTATTTAATCAAATTAATATATTTTTTAACTCATCTCATTAAGACGAGTTAAAAAAATAAATCAAAATAAACCAATAAATCAAATTTAATATTGTTTATTTTGATTTTTAATGAATATTTTTTTATCTTTTTATTAAATTTTTTATTTTTAAAAATTATTTTATTGAGATAATTCGAAAAAATAAAACAAAATTAATCCTAAAAAGTCAAAAAAAACAAAATCTCTGAGCTCAAATCACTCTTCGATTAATTACATGATCATGACATTAACATTTAAATATCACCTCAAAATACAAATCATTCGGCGCTTAAGAACTCCTTTTGCGATTAAACCTAGGTTTTTAATTTCATTAATCAATTTAAAATAAATAAAATGAATTTTATTGCTATTAAAATTAGATCTTGTCCTGATAATCCAATTCAATCCCTATATTTGGATTATCACTTTTAATTAGATCAAGTTCATTAAAATTAAAAAGTTGAGAGATTTGATTGAAATCAGATCTTTGTCATGGATAATCCAATTTAATCTCTATATTTGGATTATCACTTTTAATTAGATTAAGTTCATTAAAATTTAATTTATGAGAGACAAAATTAATAATTTAACGACGTAAACAAGTTGATATTATAATTGAGAAGTTAAAAGTGAACTTAGGCTGTTACATGAAACAAAGATAGGCTTTTTGAATCTTCTCTTCTAATTAGAATTGTAATCATTCTGTTTTTCGAAACTTTCAATTAATTCAAATATGATGGATGAAAATCAATTTTTTAAAAAAGTTGAAAGTTGAAAGTTGAAATAATTTCCCTAAAAATTCAATAGTAATTCTAACCAGAAAAGTTCAGCGAGAGATACATAAATATAAATTTTAAGACTAAAATTCCTAAATAAATGCCTTCTTTTCACTCCATTACTTTTTTCTTCATCGTCATCATCGTTCTTCCTATCATTTTTTATTAATAATTCAAATCTTGACTGTTATAAAATATACAGTAAAATAATTTTGTCCAAAAAAAACTACACGCAACAAATAGAGAACCTAACACTAGAATACTTTTGTAAAAATAAATCTTGCATGTTAAAAAAACATTTGACGAATGAAAATCAAGACAGCCTACAAATTAAACTTCTCACCAAATTTCCAATAAAAATACAGGGCATATTGCACTGTTTGGGATAAGTTTTGTTAATTTTGCTTATTTTTATTTTTTGAAACTTTTTTATTTATTTTTTTATCTAATCTTCTTTACATTTTCAAACCGTCAATAAACTGAAAAAGTAAAAAAATTTAATTAAAAAATAAAAAAGATTAACTAAAGGCAAAAATAAAGTACGATAAAAATTTGACTTATTAATTTATTTTACCTTATTTTCATTTTTTTATACTTTTTTATATTTTGATCAAATTTTTTTTTATTTTTCCAGTAGTCTAGATGATAGAGAGTTTAAAAGCATAACAATTTAATTAAATGATAAAAAAAATTAACTGAAAACAAAAATTAGCCAAATAAAATAATAAGCAAATAAACAATTATCCGAGAGAGAGAGAGAGAGAGAGAGAGAGATTTTCTCAACCATGTCTACACTTGCAAGTAACAAGGAGCATCCAAAATTTGGCAGAAATTCTATCAATTCAAAGATGCCATTAATTTTTCAATTTTTTCTTGCTCTACCATTCCCAAACATGGGCTTTTCCTCCCAATTTTCCTTACCTTATGTAGTTTACAACCCCTTTCATCATCTTCATTAAATTATAAGCCAAGGCAAAAGTTACACAAATCCTACACAACCAAATCGTCATCATCTATACTCCTCTGGCAAATGGAAACCGGTCATAACTATTTTATCAGCTAGCATCTTGCCAGTTTTGGGCATGACGTGCCAGTGCAAAGTCAAGTTGTACTCTTTACCCCGGAGATTGCTTCCCTGCACAGGAAAAAAAAAATGGACGATGCAAATCCCAGAACACCGGGGAGAAAAGAAACAGTTCGATTATTTGCACAGATTTAAAACACAAAACCAATCACAGATTTGTATTTCTTTCCGGTAAGATGATGCTTTGTTTAAATAACACATCATTTTACTTGTAAGAATTACTAAACTGTAATTGGATCTATGATTAAAATCTGTATACTTAGACTTTCGAAAAGAGAAGATATGACTCATACGAGTATCCATGGACAAACAGACATGGTTTGGGCTAAATTTGGGTAACTTGACATATTTTCATTTTTTCTGGACCCTTTTGACATTTGATCAAAAAAAAATTATTTTTCCATTTCATCTACATGAGAGGGATTGAAAATAAAAGAAAATTAATCAAAAGCTTAAAAAATTCAATGAAGACAAAAATATGCACACAAAAAAATGGCTCATTGTCTTCTTTTTTTCTTTTGTGAATTTTTTTAATCTTTTGATGAATTTTCTTTACTTTCCCTGTTCATCTCGATGAGGAGATTCCGAAAAATGAATTGTGATCAAATGATAAAGAAAATAAGTTTAAGAGTTCACTAAAGACAAAAATAATCAAAATAAACAAGCTAATAAACAAATATCCCAAACCAATATCACAAAAGACATCTCTACCTGATCAGTGAAACGATACTTGTTTGTCGTGTGAATCCAAAATTTGGCATGTTCTTTGGAAGGTATAATACCATCCCACAAGGACACCTGCCGTGAAACAATACATTGAGGTCAATCAGATGTGAATCTGCACCAGAAATCTAAGAAATGAAGAACAAAACTTGTTACAAGCCTTTCAATGTTTATGCATTTAAGTGCTAACAACCAATCATCTCAGGTGATAATTTATTAGAGGTATAATAAAACAAAACAAAACAAAAT
>JAOTRH010164739.1:0-12679 GCA_034768845.1 Heliamphora exappendiculata
ACTCAATTTTTTTGTTTTTTTGTTTTTTTTTAAAGTTAACCTTTGTTTCTCTCTTTATTTTAAACCCATTTTTTCTTTTATCTCCCACAAAAAATATATTTTAACATATATGTGTACATGCTATCTAAAAAAAAAAGCTGATTTTATAGATTTTTTAGTTTACATATATTTGTTCGTTACTTTTAATTTGAATTAAGTATGAGCTTAATGAAAAATATTTAAAATATTTCAATTAATAATTAAGAATTTTGTTTATTATTTAAAACTAATTTTATAATTAGAATATATTAAGAGTGCCTTTAGGCACTGACAATTACTAGTTTATAACATTTTGTATTAAATTTTTATAATAATGAGATAACTATTTTTACAAATTTATAACTATGTTTTTTTTTTCTTTCTAATTACAAAAAGATTTTAACTCATATATTCTATGTCGCTTCTCTCTAAATATTTTATTTTTGTAGATGGTAATAAATCTATTGTATTACATTATTGATTAGAATATTATGCTACTATTTTTAATATTTTAGATTAAGAAATTGGAATTGATTGGAGCCAATCCATTTTAACAATTCAATTTCGATTCGGTTCTACAAAATCCAACGATCCGAATCAGCTCTAAAATTTATAGAATCGTTAATCACGATTCGATTATCAAATTTATTAAAAATTAGACCTATTCGGTCTGTATACACCGCTGAGAGAACTTGAAATTTTTTCCTTCTTCTTCTTCTAAATTTGTTCTTGGTGCTTTATGCTCCGTTTGTTTCGACGTAAAATATTTTTGAATAAAATATTTATTTATTTTTTATTGTTTAGTTAATAATACCTATGTAAAATATTTTTTTTTGTAAAATATTTTACTTCATTAGATCAAATTTGATTTATAAAAAATTAACTCGTAAGTTAATTTTGAAATTGCACATTTGGATACCTTTCCTCAATTTCTTTACTTAATTTTTCTCACCTTTTGTCTTTCTCATAGCAGAGTGAGAATGTGCAAGAGAGAGATGACATAAGAATGAGAGAGAGAGAGAGAGATTATGAGAATGTACGAGAGAGATGATATGAGAATGAGAGACGCTATGAGAATGTGCGAGAGAGAGAGAGAGAGCTAAAACCATTCATGGTGACGATTTCTTTGATTTTTTTCATTAAAAATATTTTTTAAATGTTAATCAAATATCAAAAATTACAAGTAAAAAAATTTATTTTTACAAAATCATTTTACATATAAAATGTTTTTCACGGCAAAATATTTTACGTCGAAACAAACGGAACCTTAATGTGTAAAGGAAAAAAAATTTAATATTAGGTCCTTAAAGTAGCGTCAGTTTTACTTTTCATCCACTATAAAAAAATTTAACGCGCAAGGTCCAGTTTTAACGTGCGATGTCCAGTTAGACCATTGAATAATTTATCTGTGTATTTTTCAAAATACACAGACAAATGTATTTGTTTTACATAAATAAGTATATACAGGTAAATTTATATGTATGAAGAATTTTGTGCCTTTTTAAAACACATATAAAGCAAACAAATAAATTTATCTGTCTTGCATAAATAAACAGACAGATAAATTTATCTATATAAAGAACATTGTAAGTTTTCAAAACACGTAAAAAGTTGACAGATAAATTTATCTGTCTTGTATAAATAAGTAAACAGATAAACTTATCTGTTAAATTATGCTTGTTTGAATAAATAGATAAATTTATTTGTTTAACATTTGTCAATATTAGAAAGGAACAGATAAATTTATCTGTTTAGCAAATTATACTTGTTTCACAAAATAAATAAATTTATCTGTTACTTGTACTTATTTGAGTTAACAGATAAATTTATCAGTATAATATTTGTCAATACTAGAAAAAAACTATAGATAAATTTATCTGTATGCATTACATATAAATTTATTTGTTTGTGTTAAATTTATCTGTATTATAGGTAATTGAATTTTGTGTGTTAAAAATTTTATTAATAGATTTTATGTGTTAAAATTTATTTTTTTTAATCTTTGACTGAAAGCACAAAAAAAAAAATGTTCTTTGGCCCTTTAAAATTGGTATAATTGGTGAAAGACCCAGATTGCAGTTTTGTTGCAATTGCGCTTCAACCTTTTTGGTTAAAGTCAACAAGAAAAAATACTATCAAATCACAATAATATATGTTTTTCGTAATAGTTTAAAATTACTTTCTAACCTAATAAATTTATTTATATTTTTTATACAAATAAATTTATCTATATATTTTTAAAACATATATCAAGTACAAATATAAATTTATCTATCTTGCATAAATAAGTACATAGATAAATTTATTTATATAAAAAATACTGTTCTTTTTTAAAACACGTATAAAGTATACAGATAAAGCACACAGATAAATTTATCTGTGTGCCTTTTTAAAACATGTATAAAGCACACAGATAAATTTATACAAAACAGATAAATTTATCTGTGTGCTTATTTATACAAAACAGATAAATTTATCTGTGTACTTTATACATGCTTTAAAAATGCATAGATAAATTTATCTATTTTAGGGTCCAACTGAATCTCGCGCGTTAAAATTTTTTATAGTGAATGAAAAATAAAATTAACGCTACTTTAAGAACCTAAAACTAAATTTTTTGATTTATTTATTATATACTCCCAAAAAGTAAAGTGTGTATTGAAGCTTTTTGCCAAAATTTATACCGAGTTCCCTTTTATCCCTTTTACTTATGTTTGACGTCTTAGATTTCCTCCAAAAATCATGCAGGATTTAATTATAAATGTGCGATAAATTTTGTAAATTACATATACCTAAAAAATAGTGTGTATTAAGTTTTTCACCAAAATTTATACTTAATACGTCTTAGATTCCCCCAACCATTTTACCTCTCATTGTGGTTCTAATTCTCTTTCCTTTCTTATTCTCTCTTTCCTTCTGTTTATTTTCATATGCTCTCATTTATTTTCTTATTTTGCTATTATTTGTGTATATGATAGGTTTATTTTATTTTAGTGTATTTCTTCTCATTTGCATCTTTCTTCACCACTTGATTCCTTCAAGGCAGCACTTTTAGAGTTATTATTATGTTTGACAACACTTTAGATCAAATCTAATTTAATCGTGTTTGATATTTTGAGGTGTATTAAAAGTGTTATTGAGTTTGGCTAGTCTAATGGAATTGTTATTGAGTGAAGAAGTACAACATATATGATAGGTTTGTTAGAAGTTTGTGTCATTGAAAATACCATTCAAGTGATGTTCTTACAAAGCTACAGATCAGAAAAGTAGAAGCCACGCTATGGAAGGAGTTTTAAGTTTAGATACGTGCTTACCGTGCATTCTGCCAATAGACTGTTCGAGCGATTTATATAGTTGGCTCTAGCGGTTATTATTCCAAGGGTTACTACTTTGGACTCTAAAAAATACCATTCTTGATTTAGATAAAATTCTTTGAAGAGGTTTTTTTTTAATTAAGAAAATTTTCTTAGTTTTTTCCATTATAAATGGGGGTTATACCGAGTTCAAAAACGATACAAAGAGATACATTACAAGGAGGCAAAATAGGTTGAAGATCAATTCGATCACTAAGTGTTCGGGGCTCAAGAACAATAAGTTCATTCTTGTTCATCTTAAGTGGATTCTTAAGATTACCTTTGATGAATTCCTAAGGTTGCCATAAGTGGATTCCGTCGTTATAAAGTATTGATGATTTAATACTTTGAAGAAGCACTGAGAACTCGGTGTATTGGTGATCAAGTACGGAGAACGGTACACGTGAATTCGGCAAACCAGGCTTAAAGCGTCTAGATTGAAAATTCGACTGGAATCTATACGTGATCTTATAATTGTTTATTAGTATATTGCTTGATTTACCTGAACTTATATTAGCCCTGTAATTTTTATCCGAGTTAGAGTTTTCACGTAAAATATCACACGTGTCTTATTTGTGTGATTGACTTATTTTTAATATTGCTTGCGATTGCCTAAATTTAAAATAATATAACGGCTAATGTTATTTTCATTCCGCTGCACACAAAATAATTCATATATTATATTTTTTCAATGGGTATCAGAGCACAGGCTGGCTCATTTTTTTAAAAAATTAATTATAATATTTTTGATTAAAAGATTATACTATTTTTTGATAAAACGTTATAATATTTTTTAATTAAAAATAATTTTTTTAGTAAGATCTTGATAGGGGCCAGCCATGGATTTTCTTGAGGAAGAAAAAGTGATTATTAAATCATCCACATGTATTAATGATATATTTGCTTATGAAAGTTCACAAAGTTAGTCAAGTGGTCGTTAAGATTAATTTGATTGTAAACCTAAAGATTATGAGTTCTTTCAACACACATGAAAAATTATACCAAGAAAGTTTTAAGTTGGCAATGTTAAACTTAAAATTGACTAGAAAAATAAAATTGCTTAAAAAGAAAAAAATTAATTTGAGTCATTTTATCTAAAAAATTGATTGCGGCTGAAAAATAGATGAATGATTTAATTGAAACATATAAAAATTATAAAGAAAAAATTGTTAATCTTAAAATAAGTTTGCATGAGAATGTCGAAACAAATCAATCGCTTGAAAATAGGGTAATTGTTGAGTCAAATCAATCTCTTGAAACTAGGATAATTAAATTAGAATGTGATCTTGATACTTTTAATGCTAATCTTAAGAAGTTTTATACAGGCTCAAAAGTTTTGAAAAATATTTTGAATATGCAAAGGTAACGACTAATCGAGCTGGTCTTAAATATACTAGTGGAACTTTATCTTCAAACTCGGTAGATAAGATTAAATTTGTTAAATCTATTACCTGTAGACCTGCCATTCAAAAATCAGTTATCCAACCAAAACTTAATCCACCTAAGCTTAACGCCTCTAAATTTGCATACAGGAAGAAATTTGTGCCCGTGCGCCATTATTGTGATACTGTTGGACACATAAGACCTTATTGTAAAAAGTTGCATCCTTATTCAATAAATCTGCATAAAGGTAAAACAGGTAAATTATTCGAGCACGTGATATTTTTTTAGAAATCTCGCAGCAAAAGAACCGTGCAAGCAGTCTACAAGAGCGTTGGAGCTATAGATACCCAGAGAACGCCCTTTGTATCTAAACCTAAAAAGTTTGGTTTTCCGTCTTTAAAAACCAAAATTGTTTGGGTTAGGAAATATGATTTGTATTCATGTTTTAATTTGATTAAAAATCCTTCAAATGACTCTTTGAAATATGGAGTAGTTCTTCCCAAGTGCACATATTTGGGTTTTGTAGGCTAGGGTGTGGTTTTTTATGTTTTTTCCCCTAGTGCTACAATTTTTTGGATTAGTTTTTAAATAAAAAATAAGAAAAAATAAATATTTTGAAAAATTCAAAAAGTTATTTTAGTTATGCATTGGATGGCATCGTAGTTTTTGTATTTAAATTTATATGATGATAATGATGCCTTGAGTTTTTTTGAAAAATAAATCTTGTGTGTTTTTCTGAAATTTATATCTTTACATTTTATTAAAAGTGGTTATTCTTATTATTACAAATTATATATTATTTGAGCATACTTAATTTTACTAATAAAAGTTATCTACACATGCGATCAAAATTTTCTTTGGATTTTTCTCGAATATTTTTAAAAATCACATGTTGGATTGATCATGGTGGTAGAATTCTTCTATTTATATTGATGTATACAACCACTTCTATCGTATTATCTTCTATTACATTTTTCTCATCTAAAAAATAAAAATTGCAATATAACGCTCAAGGAAAAAGCTATTTATACGTATCTTGTTTTATTTTTTGCATCAGTGTGAAAGTCGCCGATGAAAACAAAGAAAAAATATGAAACAAAATGATATTCTTTTTAGGGGAGCATTCGTCTTTCTCTAACAAATATACATATGAGAACTTATCTGGTTTGACTTCTAATATGTAATAATTTTGAGAAAATGCTTTGCGAGAATGCTAAGTTTATGTTTTGTAGGCCAATGTGAATGTATATCAATGTAAGAATATTAATCTTAGCCTAATTCCAAATCAAACTAATCGAATCATAAAAACTTCAAATTATAAATTCCCAAACAAAATCAAACAAATACAAGAACTATAAACAAAACGAATCATCCCAAAATGAAATTCCAAAACATATTTAACTACTTTTCAAGACAAATTAATCAAGTAAATTAAACTAAGCACTGCATTGAAGCTTGGGTAAAACATCTAGCATGAGCCATTCCGCCATGACCTTATATGCCGCTTCTGTCAAGTGCATTCCATCCCAGCTGATTTGTTTATCGGGATTGGAACATACTGGAACATATGCATCTCCACACATATGGCTAAGGCTAAAGTTGTACTCACCATCACTTCCACAACAAGCTATCTGCCTAGACATAGCATCAAACCCTGCATTGCAACAGAGTAAAAAAAAAACTAGTAATCATGGATAATCCTACATTAATAATTTCATAATTATTTACTCTCTTTCTATTGAATGAAATGAAGACTCACCAAGATTATATGCATTTTTGTAAAGCCACTTAAATGCATTGTAGTAATCGCCGTACACGATAACTACATTCGGGAACTCTTTCCTCAACATTTCAATGGAATATTGTAAATGATTATTGTGATACATTGAAAAGTTGTTGAGGTCTTTTAGGCAGTGATTTTCGTTGTAAGCTGTAGAGTCATTTGTTTGGAATAGCATAAGAGATATTGGAAAACAACCTATTGGAAAATTACCAGGGACTATCACCCTAATAGCCCCATAGTGGATGACTCTCTGCAACCCATATAAAAAAAAAATTAAAACTAGAATTGACAGTAAATTAATCAACAAAAGTACCTCAAATAAAACGCGACGAAGACAACTTACTCTAACGGCATCGGTTATAGCTTGGACAACATTTGGCACCATGTTGTTTAGTTCCTTGATACTTTTTCCTTCAATGAATGCATAATTGTAATCATTTCCTCCTATCCCTCCAGTTATGAATAGAGAATTTTGAAGTTTATACACACAATCTGTCAAACACAAAAAAAAAAGGTGAAACATTACTTTGCCATAGATCAAAATATTTAGCTATTTGAAATCCAGAATTCGTATATTTAATTTGACTAAGCTACCTACCTCTTTTAGTGTAGCAGGTTGAATTAAAATGTCTAAACATCCAATCAAGTTGAACGCTTAGCGAGCTGTTGGTGAACGGACTGAAAATATTCTTACTTGCAAGGGTCTCTATCGACAATGCAGTAGAGCCAGCAACGGCAAAATTCACACCATGTCTAAAGTTTGCATCCCTTTCCTTGTAGGGATTAAGAAACGGAAGCCCAGCTGCCATTGCTATGAAAGTACACAATATATCCAATTAAAATCACTAAAGTATGGTAACACTAATCAAATAAGAAAGTACATATTTTTATTATTCTCTTTCATATACAATTCAATTCAAGAAAAAATGAAACTAACTATTGAGAAAAAACTTTAAATGAAGTATTTCATGTATTTTTTAATAGAATTCAAAACAACAAACATGCCAATGAAGCTGAATACCAATACCCACCCTTGTGACTGAAAAAATTAAGATTGGTCAAAGCAAGGATGTTCCTATCATTTCTTTATGCCACCCATAGGCTAGGTAATTAAATTATTAGGTACTCCAAGAGTAAGCGATGCCATATGATACTTCAGAACAATTGAATAATTACTCCATACGCTGAATGTGATTTGGCTAGCAGCCTAGCACGTGCTGTTCGATTGATTCAAGAAACGAGCGCCTATAAATTATGTGATGTATTGTTATCGATTAATACTTGTGTGTCACATGCCTTGTAGGGACTCGGTCCATTTTATTTTGAAATATTTAATTAAACCTTGTGGTGTGTTAGGTGGATTGTGGATTAATATTTAATTATGAAAAAAAATTAAAATCTAATCATGTTAATAATTGGTGATAATAATTATATACTTGACTAGAATAATTCTTGAGGCATCGAAACAAAATTTGGATCATGTACACATTTTTCTGTGTTGGAGTACCTTCCAGTAAAAGACCGCTCGAGCGGTCTTGCGACCGATAGTGCAGTTTATGACATAGGGGTGTTTTAAGTTCGAGATTTGGGTTCTTGGCTCTCATTCTCATATCCCACTCTCTCTAGAACGAAAATTGAGCCCTAATGTTAGTTGTGTTGGTCTCTTAAAGCCTTTATTGCACTCTTAGAGTAGATTTCTTGCTTCTCTCCCGAGTGAGCACCCGTTGGAGAGTGAAGGCACACGTTGGAAGCTTTCCCGTCGCCATGCGGCTGGAGATTTGGTTAATTGATTGGAACTTGCTAGGGTTGGGTTAGGGTTGGGTTCTTGTTATTTAAACATAAAAAATGTAGGATCTATGGCTATTCTTGAATATTTATGTGATATAAGTCGTATATTTAAAAATATGTACTTGAGAAAAATATTTTTGAAATCCTAGGCTAGGGTTTGATGGTAAATCATGATAAATCTTGAAATTGTGAATAATTTAAGATAATTCTAACTCATTTTTGTTGTTGGTTGGGGTTGGGGTTGAAATTGAAAGATGAAAAGTTAGGGTTTGGTTTTGGGTTAACCTTTGCGAAATTGAGGGTTTTTGAATTAATGAACTTAATGGTGAATTTGATTAATGATTTGGTAAATTTTGGTTATGGGAACCTATATATATATATATATATATATATATGAAATTCATGAATTTGATGATATATGAAATAATAAAATGATGAATTGGGAATTTTGAGTAAACTAAGTGAACATGATGAGTTTTTGGGAACCGTAATGTATTGGTTAAGGGTTTTTAGCTAATTAAACACAAATGTGTGAAGAATATAAAATTGATAATGTATAATTGATGTTAACCCTATTTGTGTTGGATGTTGACGAGAAGAACCATGTTGGGTTGGACTCGTGTTTGAGAATTGTGATGAGATGAAAGAAAAAGGTTTGAGTTGGATATGTGGATTGTTTAAGTTGTGCTTGAATAACTCCTTAGTGAATGATTGAAAAACTGCGCAAACTGAGTGATCTATCAATCGGCTAATAACGGAGAACAAAGCGTTAGTCGTGGCGGGTTATAAAATGCATCGTTACTTAGCGGGACTCGCATGGCCCAATCGATAGTAACGTGGCATGAGTTTATAAGCTTATTCGGCGTCGATTCATAGAATGTAAACTACGAGTTGGTTGAGATATGAGAAATTGTGGATAACGTGTGTGTGCGCATGTGTGAGTTGTGAAAATTGAGAACCTAAAATCGGTTTAATAAAATGGGATAAAATACTAAGTGATGGGTTTGTGTATGAAAATGGGTTTATCTTGTATAAGAAAAACTGGTTATGTGAATGAGATTCTGGTAGAAAATGGATGTTAGTTTTTGGTAAAACTATGTATTAGATTTTGCATAACCATTCTCGCATGCCATGCATATGTTCATGATTAGTCAAGTTCCTACGAGTCTCACGCATGTTGTATAAACCCTTTCAGGTGATAGTGGGAAGAAGGCTATGGACTAAGGAATGTGGTTGCGGGACCCTTCTTTTTGTAGTAGTTGATAGAATTATATGTCTATTCATATCATCTTTTGAGAATCAAATGTTATAAATGTAATTCTTTTTGAAAACTTTGGGTAGTTATATTCGGGTTGGTGTAACCCTTGTTGTAAGGCCTTAAGGTCATGAACACTTATTTTGTATGCATGAGAGAATGATGCGTGTCATTTGAATGCTATTCGAATGTTGGTTCCTTTAAAGTTGAGAGAAGTTCATTTATTCTTTTAATCTTATATCTATAAAATTAGTAGCTTGGAAGGCTTATCTTTATGAATGTTTTGATGTGAAAGCTAAGTTTTTTTGGAAACTAAACTTGAGAAAAGAGTTTAGAGTTGGACCACTCGATAGATCGCGCGAGCAGTCTATCAAATGGTCAAATATGCTCTTCAGTTTCTCGGTGCAGGACGAAAATTACTAAAAGTAGTGGGAGACCGCTCAAGCGATCTTAAGACCAATCAAGCGGTTTAACTGTATAGGCAATTTTTTACCCCTTTTGTTTCTGAGCCTACTTTTTAAAAGGGTGTTTTCCCAAGGTGTTATACTCTCTTTCGTGTACTATTTTTTTCTTAAATCATGGTTTGGAAGTCCTTTTCCTTTCTTGGTTTGGTTACCCTTTTTTAAATGATTCCTCCATGAATGTTTTTGGGTAGATGTTCTTTAAACTTTATGTGTGGGTTTGGTGGAAGGGTTTCTCTTTTGAGCTCGTTGGGTTTGTTTCATGGGTCTTAGAGTTGAGGGCGTAACAGTTTGGTATCAGAACTCTAGGTTTGAATACCTAGGTGCTGAGGGAATGGTTAATCCATTGCTTGACAGTTGCATTGATGTATGGCATTCATGTATTTGTGTGTTAGCATGATATATCTTTGAAGTAACTTGATGTTTGCATGCTATGTATTAGTTGGGTACGGAGGTTGGATTTCTAGGGTGATGTGTTTTACCCTTAGGCGTTCAGTCGATTAGTGTGAGGTTTGAGTTAAAAAGACGTTTGGACGACGTCCATTCTAACTAGAGATCCAAACAAGTTACCTAGATTGATGTGTAATTTCGATTAGTTCTCCTCGTTATGTGGAACATGTTGACATGATGATACGTGTTATGTGATAGCTTGATGAAAGATAATGTGGTTTGTGGGAAATAAGTTGGTTGGGGTAGTGATATTGAAAATTTCCTTTATTCCTCTTTATATATAGAGCGATGTTGCCTAGACAAGGTAGAGGCCGAGGTCGCGGCCGAGGTCGTGCATATGCCCAAGGTTCAAAATAATGGGACATGCATGCCTTGTAGGAACAAGCGGGGGGCGTTAACGTTATTTAGGAGATGCCCACTACGATGAGAGCTTTCGCCGAGGCAGCTAGGGGTGAAAGAAGAGCTCCCTGAGCCAAGAGCCACAGT
Organism: Heliamphora exappendiculata; assembly: GCA_034768845.1. NCBI lineage: Eukaryota > Viridiplantae > Streptophyta > Magnoliopsida > Ericales > Sarraceniaceae > Heliamphora > Heliamphora exappendiculata. The sequence continues at coordinate 10,978 of JAOTRH010164739.1, forward strand.
GGCAGTGAGAGAATTTCAGTGGTTGGATCCTCCAACCTTTTCTGGGGAGCTAGACCCCAAAGTTGTTATTGAGTGATTAGAGGTAACTATGATGATCTTCAACACCCTAAAAATCGTGAAAGATGAGTTGTGGGTGAAGTTTGCAGCGTTCTAACTTCAGAAAGACGCGAGAAAGTGGTGGAAGTTTGTCAAGACCATTGTGGAGGGCACGTGGACCGCTTTCACTAGGGTCTTCCTAGAGAAATATTTCCTGGGGTCATCGAGGGATACCTACTGCGAGGAGTTTCTTTTTCTTATCTAGGGTTACCTTTAAGTAGTTCAGTATGAGGCCAAGTTCGTGAATATATCGCGGTTTGCAACGGAGATGGTGGCAACGGATGAGTTGCTCACCAAACGGTTTAAGCAGGGTCTTCGGCCGGCTATCAAGGATATGATTACAACCTTAGGCTTTCTGGTCTATACCGAGCTAGTCGAGAGCCGAAAAATTAGAGAGAGTAAGGCACACCAAAGGGCGCCAGTTGGAGAGGCAGAAATCTGAAGGATTGAGTTCTTATCCTATGGGGTCCCAGCCGCAGCCACGGTTGGCTCCCACACCATCGATTGGTTCGTTTGGACGTTTCAAATGTCGAGAGATGGTTTGCTTCTTGTGCAAACAGTCGGGGCATCGTGTCAGGGAGTACGCATAGCAGGGACAATAGCAGAGTCAGATTCGGGAAAGGACCCCATATTCTTGTTATCAGTGCGGCCAGGCAGGTCACATGCGTCGGGATTTCCCTCAAGGAGGGAATGTACAGGGTGTTTAAGGAGCACATCCAGGGCGGGCATCTCAGGGGTGACAGGGCTAGGGCAGTAGCAGCAATAGTTGGGGGCGTAGTCAGTGAGGACAGTATGAGGGGCCACTTCGGCTCAGTCCGTGAGGTAGCCGAGATTTAGGGGAGGCAACAATCAGAATTAGGGGAATCAAGGGAGAATGTATGCCCTCGTAGAGCCCAGTACTTCAGTGGCACCTACTGTGCCGGATGCTGCGTCCAGTTTGTCAGTCATTCGAGATACCTTCTTAGTGTACCATTCATGGGCTAGTGGTCTCGTAGTCACCGGAGCATCTCATTCATTCATCTCATCCACATTTGCATCTGCATGTGCATTGGGATTAGAGGTAGATGTCTTGGGTAGTACACTTTGTGTAGAGACAGCCTCCTGTTCGATTTTATTATGCTGGACATGACTATGTTTGATATCATCTCAGCTTTCTTATGTTTACCATTATAGAATTAAGGCCTCTAAATAAAAATAGCTTTTATTTTGTTGGCCCTATAAGGAAGAAGATTTTATTTTTTTCTTAATGGCACGGAGTATTTTAACATTTTAGAATTGAGGCCTATAGACAATGATTTATATTATTTTGTTAGGCCTTGGAAAAATGTCTTTTTTTTAAAAAAAATTTAAAAAGGAGTTTTTTTTAATTTTATTTTATAAGCCGTTGGATAAAGATGAACTATTTTTTTTCCTTTAAAAAAATGTTGGAGCTTTCAAATGTTGAGAGTTTTTTTTATTGTTATATTTTGTTGCATATTTAAAGTAATAGACTAGAAAGTTTTTTCGGAGGCCATTCAACTTTTTTTTTAATAATATCTTTCAACTAAAATAATATATATATATATATATATATATATATATATATATACACACACACACACACACA